>CM064569.1:19705899-19943399 GCA_032716605.1 Paralithodes platypus
AACTCCCATGTTGGTGGTAACACTCCCTGAGAACGACGAGTGCTACGTAGCTCGTTCTGGTCTCATTTTGAAGCTTTTAGCGCCTAGTTTTTTGCTGAATACATTTCTTTTCATGCAGATACTTGATTTATCATTCAGGAGGGCCTGAATATGCCCAAATAAGCCCAAACCCCACCGCTCGACAAGGGTTAAGGGTTGCTCTACTGGTGATCTTCTTTCATATCTTACTAACTCTTGGTCATCCTCCTTTCGGGACTTCAGTGAGACTTTTTCTATTGCACTAGACATATCGAAAGCCTTCGATAGAGTCTGGCACAAATCTTTAATTTTTAAACTACCCTCCTTCGGTTTCTATCCCTCCATCTGTGCCTTTGTCTCTAATTTCCTTTCCGGCCATTCCATAGCTGCGGTTGTGGACGACCATCGCTCACTTCCTCACCCTATAAACTCCGGTGTTCCTCAGGGCTCTGTCCTATCTCCTATTCTCTTTCTAATTTTTATAAACGATCTTTTCAACTGTACCTGAATTCCCATCCATTCATACACAGACGACTCAACCTTACAGTACTCCATTAGTTTTTCAGAACTCCCAAGCCAGCAATTCCTCAACGGCAAACGGAATGAAGCCATAGAACACTTAAATTCTGATCTAACTACTATCTCCAATTGGGGCAGAGAAAACTTTGTTACCTTTAATGCTACCAAAACCCAATTTCTCCGTCTATCTAACCGTCAGGAACTCCCAGTGGACTATCCCTTATTCTTCAACAATACAAAAATCAATCTTTCATCTTCTCTCAATATTCTTGGTGTCTCTTTTTCTTCTGCTCTCAGTTGGAAGGATCATATTACCAGTCTTGCTAATGCAGCCTCCCAGAAGTTGGGTGTGCTCAACCGCCTTAGGGGGTTCTTTACCCCTGCACAGCTTCTTGCTCTGTACAGGGGCATAGTGCATCCTTGTATTGAGTATTGTTCACATGTGTGGGGAGGTTCCTCTCACACAGCTCTCCAAGACAAAGTTGAAAGGAAGGCCTTTCGTATCATTAACTCCCGTCCACTCACCAATTCTCTGCAATCTCTCTCTCTCCGCCGAAATGTTGCATCTCTCTCGCTATTCTATCGCTACTATAATAATCATTGTTCCTCAGAGCTTTCCCAGTGAATACCACCTCCTTTACGTAGGGCACGTGGTACCCGTCTTGCAACACAATCCCACCCCTACTCTGTGCAACTCTCCAACCCAAGAGTGAAACGTTACTCTCAAACTTTCTTCTATTCAACAGCTGAGCTCTGGAACTCTCTCCCAGAATCAGTCTTTCCCTCTTCCTTTGACTTAAATTGCTTCAAACTCCGTGTGTCCAGGCATTTTGGCTCGAACGTCCCTTGATTTTGGCCCTGTCACTCTTTCAACTATGGGGGAGGCACTCGCTATAGGCAGTTCTGCCTTTTGCCTCCCTCACTCACATAGACAAACAAAAAAATCACACACACTAACACACCAACACATACACACACACATACACCAACACATACATACACTCCTACTCACCCGACACACGTTATTAGTCTTGCCAGCACATAATGTATTCCCAGTCACGCCCTCGGGATAGTCGACTTGGAAGAAAGGTCGAGTAGCCGAGTCGTTGAGGTAGGCTGAACCACACTCCTCATTCGACACCACCTCCACCTCCACATTGTGAAGGATTGTCGACACTTCGCCTAGAACGGGACAATACATTAATACAAATATGTAAAGCCGTCTATTAAGGGTGCCCACCTCGTAGAACGGGACAATACATTAATACAAATATGTAAAGCCGTGTATTAAGGGTGCCCACCTCGTAGAACGGGACAATACATTAATACAAATATGTAAAGCCGTCTATTAAGGGTGCCCACCTCGTAGAACGGGACAATACATTAATACAAATATGTAAAGCCGTCTATTAAGGGTGCCCACCTCGTAGAACGGGACAATACATTAATACAAATATGTAAAGCCGTCTATTAAGGGTGCCCACCTCGTAGAACGGGACAATACATTAATACAAATATGTAAAGCCGTCTATTAAGGGTGCCCACCTCGTTTGTTTTCTCTTTCTCTCCCTCTCTCTTTGGCTTGTATCCATTCGACCCCATTCAGCCAACTGTTTTAAGACGTTCACCCCCTTCCAGGTCAATATTTTCCTGGCGAGCGGTAGCGAGCAAGCAATTATATTTTTGTGTATTGACAGCAAGCTAAATTTGTACATTTTTCGATAGAAACATTTCTCCGGCGAAGTTGAATTTCTCCATACAATGCTGGCTCGCTATCGCTCGCCAGGAAGAAATGGACACCTGGACGGGATAAACGTCTTAAAACAGTTGGCTGAATGGGGCCGAATTGATACAAGCCAGGGAAAGAGAGAAAAGCAGTGCAAGATAAAAAAATGCCTGTGACCCCCCTTAAAGGAGTTGACTGTGATCTTTTGCTGGTTGGTTGTATCTTTGCCTAGGATGGAGTATACAGCCTGGAGTAATAGCAAAGTGTGATATAATCGTGTAATTGATAGTATGCAGAACACGGAAGTAAGAAGGACGTTCCTATTAGTCGAACTCTCAGGCAGCCTATATCTATCTATTTACTTATCCATATATCTATCTATCTATCTATCTATATCTATCAATCTTTCTATCCATCTATCTACTTATATATCTATCTATTATCCATATATCTATCTGTCTATCAATATATATATATATATATATGTACAGTATACAGTATATATATATATATATATATATATATATATATATATATATATATATATATATATATATATATTTATTTATTTATTTATTGATCTACCTATATATTACAGGGTGATCTGTCATGTTCGCCAGATAGAGTATGAGCATAATATTACTAAATGATTCTCGGGGGAGTCTTCATCGTTTTTAAATTATTACACATGTTAAAGTTAGAGGGTTAATTGAGATATACTTTACCCATTTCATCCGTAGAGGTCCTTTCCTAAACTGAATGAATAACATCGTCTATTACTAGCCGGAAAAAAAGCGAAAATGTGTCCTTGAAAACTGAGAGGGTTAACCTTTTGAAGATTATGCCACCTTTTAACAAATTATTCCGGCTATCATTAAACGATTTTATGCAGTTTAGGAAGGATCCGTGGGAATTATAGGGGTTAAGACTATCTCAAATAACTCTCTGATTACCACATACCGGTACCCTTGCTGATTTGAATGAACTCGTCAAATAATAGCCAGAAAACAGAGAAGTGCATCATCGGATCTTTAACGGGTTAATAAGGGGGTATCATACTGTATATTGTATTTTTGTGTTACTTTACATATATATATATAGATTCAGTTTTCTCCCAAGACCTCTATCAAGCATACAAATACACCCCTTCGAAGTAAATGTGTAAATTTTTCGGTATACAGGTGTCCCGGGCAAAGACCGGTTCCTATTATATTACAGGGTCGCTAACGCTCGTCAGGAAAAATAGTCGACACCTAAATGGCACGAAAGGTCTGAAATTTGACAAGGAAACGCAGACGAAAGATCTTAAAATCGCTAAAATAATGGGGCAAACGTCATGAAACCTCAAAACTAATGGTGCTAAACATGAGGGAGAGGGTGCTCCAGAACCCCCTATTACCCACTTACCCCCTGGTCTCCTGCCCCAGCCCGAGACAGTACACCGGCGACCAACCAAGTCCGCCCCTCCCGCAGGCAGGCAATACGGGCGAAGGGCTGACGTGAACTCCACCTGACGAAGGGAGTAGCAATGTAAGTATTATAAGTAACACCCCGTTCTTGACATTAATCATCAATAACAAACTCCAATGTACCAGTACTTGAATAAACTGACGAAGATAAAAGTAATGTTTGTATTATACCTAACGAAGGAAATAGTAATGATAGCATTGATAGTAGTAGTTTATTGGTATAAGCATTGATAGTAGTAGTTTATTGGTATTAGCATTGATAGTAGTAGTTTAGTATTATTAACATTGAAATTAGTAGTTTAGTGGTGTTAGCATTGATAGTAGTAGTTTAGTGGTGCTAGCATTGATAGTAGTAGTTTAGTGGTGCTAGCATTGATAGTATTAGTTTAGTGGTGTTAGCATTGATAGTAGTAGTTTAGTGGTGCTAGCATTGATAGTAGTAGTTTAGTGGTGCTAGCATTGATAGTAGTAGTTTAGTGGTGTTAACATTGATAGTTGTAGTTTAGTGGTGTTAACATTGATAGTAGTAGTTTAGTGGTGTTATCATTGATAGTAGTAGTTTAGTGGTGTTAGCATTGATAGTAGTAGTTTAGTGGTGTTAACATTGATAGTTGTAGTTTAGTGGTGTTAGCATTGATAGTAGTAGTTTAGTGGTGTTAACATTGATAGTTGTAGTTTAGTGGTGTTAGCATTGATAGTAGTAGTTTAGTGGTGTTAACATTGATAGTAGTAGTTTAGTGGTGTTAACATTGATAGTAGTAGTTTAGTGGTGTTAGCATTGATAGTAGTAGTTTAGTGGTGTTAGCATTGATAGTAGTAATTAAGTGGTGTTAACATTGATAGTTGTAGTTTAGTGGTGTTAGCATTGATAGTAGTAGTTTAGTGGTGTTAGCATTGATAGTAGTAGTTTAGTGGTGTTAGCATTGATAGTAGTAATTAAGTGGTGTTAACATTGATATTTGTAGTTTAGTGGTGTTAGCATTGATAGTAGTAGTTTAGTGGTGTTAACATTGATAATTGTAGTTTAGTGGTGTTAGCATTGATAGTAGTAGTTTAGTGGTTAACATTGATAATTGTAGTTTAGTGGTGTTAGCATTGATAGTAGTAGTTTAGTGGTGTTAACATTGATAGTTGTAGTTTAGTGGTGTTAGCATTGATAGTAGTAGTTTAGTGGTGTTAACATTGATAATTGTAGTTTAGTGGTGTTAGCATTGATAGTAGTAGTTTAGTGGTGTTAACATTTATGGTAGTAGTTTAGTGGTGTTAACATTGATAGTAGTAGTTTAGTGGTGTTAGCATTGATAGTAGTAGTTTAGTGGTGTTAACATTGATAATTGTAGTTTAGTGGTGCTAGCATTGATAGTAGTAGTTTAGTGGTGTTAACATTGATAATTGTAGTTTAGTGGTGTTAGCATTGATAGTAGTAGTTTAGTGGTGTTATCATTGATAGTAGTAGTTTAGTGGTGTTAGCATTGATAGTAGTAGTTTAGTGGTGTTAGCATTGATAGTAGTAGTTTAGTGGTGTAAGCATTGATAGTAGTAGTTTAGTGGTGTTAACATTGATAGTAGTAGTTTAGTGGTGTTAGCATTGATAGAAGTAGTTTAGTGGTGTTAACATTGATAGTAGTAGTTTAGTGGTGTTAGCATTGATAGTAGTAGTTTAGTGGTGTTAACATTGATAGTTGTAGTTTAGTGGTGTTAGCATTGATAGTAGTAGTTTAGTGGTGTTAACATTGATAGTAGTAGTTTCGTGGTGTTAGCATTGATAGTAGTAGTTTAGTGGTGTTAACATTGATAGTTGTAGTTTAGTGGTGTTAGCATTGATAGTAGTAGTTTAGTGGTGTTAACATTGATAGTTGTAGTTTAGTGGTGTTAACATTGATAGTAGTAGTTTCGTGGTGTTAGCATTGATAGTAGTAGTTTAGTGGTGTTAACATTGATAATTGTAGTTTAGTGGTGTTAACATTGATAGTTGTAGTTTCGTGGTGTTAACATTGATAGTAGTAGTTTCGTGGTGTTAGCATTGATAGTAGTAGTTTAGTGGTGTTAACATTGATAGTAGTAGTTTAGTGGTGTTAGCATTGATAGTAGTAGTTTAGTGGTGTTAACATTGATAGTAGTAGTTTAGTGGTGTTAGCATTGATAGTAGTAGTTTAGTGGTGTTAATATTGATTATTGTAGTTTAACGGTGTTAGCATTGATAGTAGTAGTTTAGTGGTGTTTGCATTGATAGTAGTAGTTTAGTCCTAAGCACCACCTCGCCCGTAGATTTTCGTTTACCAAAAAATGTACAAATGTATCCAAAAGAGGGGTCTTGGGAGTATTTTTTGAAGCTTAATGGAGGTATAATATGTCTAATCCTTAATCAAGCTATAACAAAAATACCCCCTTCGAGATAAATGTCTAATTGATTCGGTATAAATAGTGTCACGGCTAAGGTGGCGATTAGGACATTGCATTACTGTATGTATTTATGTATTTACTCAGGCCCATTCCCCACTTGTTCTATTTGTATTTATGTATATACATATATATATATATATATATATAAATATATATATATATATATATATATATATATATATATATATATATATTTTTTTTTTTTTTTTTTCTTTTTTTTTTTCTTTTTTTGCTAAGGTCCTCAAATGAATTAAGGGGGGATGGTTCACTTTTTGGGCGATTTTTGCATGTATTCATTATTTTTCTAGTTTCCTCCCTAGACCTCCATCAAATTAAAAAAAAAACATCCATTAGATCCCCCTTCTAGATTAATTTGTAAATTTTTCGGTAGAAAAATTTCCCGGCCGAAGGCCGGTTCTTCCAACATTACAGGCTCACTATCGTTTGCTAGGGAAAAAATCGACACCTTAATAGCACGAAAGGTCTAAATATTGACGAAGAATTGGGGCGAAAGGTCTTAAAATCGACTAACTAATGGGGCAAACATCTTAACATCTGAAAACTAATGGGGCTAAACATGAGGGAGAAAGTGGTCCAGAAAACCGGCCCATCCCCCCTTAAGCATAAAAAACAGGATCTAATAATTATATTCTTCCCGACCTTATCCTTGAGTGTGATAATGGCGATATCATTATATTTGGCCGGCAGAGCGTAGTCTTCGTGGACCTGAATATCGGACACCTGGTAGTCGAAGGCTTGGCTCTCGTCCGCCCGCTCGAAGTCCAGCTCCCCTAGTCTAACAATGGTTGGTCTGTAATGGATAGATAGATTGAATGACTGATATATGGATAGATATTTAGATAGATGAGTTTTCATTATTATTAGGCCACATATCGTAACCTCAATGCCTCAAAAAAAAAAAAAAACAATCTTGCAAATATTTATACCATAGGAAGAGTCAGCCTCCCCTAGTCTCACAATGGATGGTTTGTGATAGATAGATAAATTAATAGACAGATAGATAGATAGATAGATAGATAAATGGATAGATAGATAGATAAATAGATGATTGACTATAGTCCATTAATTTTAATTAGACCAATACTTTTGAGCACTAACCTCTATGCCTCAAAACCGATCTGAAAAATCTTGCTAATATTTCTACCATGGAAAGAGTCATCCAGGAAATAGTTGTGGACATTTACATACCCATTTGCTCTAGCCCTTCTTGAGTTACAAAGCTTGGGGTTCGAGATTTTTGGCCTAATTTTAGTGATTATATTTATGTTGATCACTATAAATACATCTATCTATCTATCTATCTATTGCCTGACGCCGTGATCCCCGAAGGGGTGGACACGAACGAACCGCCCCCATGCACCTCTGTCCCCAGTCAGTCGACGCCCCTCCTCCCAACCAGCACCGCCTTCATCCATATACTACCTCGCTTCATCCTTCCACCTGTCTTTCGGTTTACCTCGCCCTCTCTGTCCTTCCACCTCGCTCTCGTACACCCTCTTAGTCATTCTCTCGCTTCCCATACGTTCCATATGGCCGAACCATCTCAAGGTGTTCCTTTTCACACTTTCCAGCGCATCTACCTCCACACCACACCTCCTTCTTACTTCCTCATTTATCTGTCTATCCCTCCATGTAACTCCACACACACTTCTTAAGTAACTCATTTCCGCCCCTCTCACTCTTGGTCTGAGTCTCTCCACCAAGGTCCATGCTTCGCTTCTGTAAGTCAGTGTCGGGATTACCACACTGTCATGCAAGGACTTCTTCACTTCCATACTGACCACCCTATTTCTTGTTACTGCTTTCAGCGTTCCTACAACCCTTTTCCCCTGTTGTGCCCTCTCCCGCACTTCTTCATCCTTAGTCCCATCTTTACTCAACACACTGCCCAGATACTTATATGAGCTAACAATCTTGATAGCCTGACCGTTCAACTTCACCTCACACTCTGTGGCTTCACCCCTTTCGAAGACCATAACCTTGCTTTTCCCCGCATTTACTTTCAGATTCTGTTTTTCGCACACTGTTCCAAACATATTTACCAGACCCTCCAACTCCCATTCATTATTGCTCATCAGAATTGTATCATCAGCAAACAGCAGTACAGGTAGCTTCCACTCATTTTCCTCCCTAATCAGCGATACACCAACATCCACTGCTCTTCCTTGTATTTCTTTCATGACTCCATCCATATATACAGTAAACAACCACGGGGACATCACACACCCCGGTTTCAACCCAACCTTCAGGTCAAAGAACTCGCTCTGCTCATTCTCCACACTTACTGCGGCCTTTGCACCCTCATACATGCTCTTCACTGCTTTCAGCAACTTGCCATCTACATACAGATTGAAAAACAGCCAGTGAGAAACACAAATTGAGACAGAAAATTAACTTACTTAATTATTATGTAGGGGGGGGGGGATTCTGGACCTCCTCTCCTTCCTTCCTGCCCTTTTCAGATGCTTTAACCCTTTCAGTTCGAGTGAAGATATTATTTCATCAAACTATTTTGTTATGTTTAGGAAGAATTGATGATAGTCAAGGGGTTCATGGTGATAAACTACACCTCTCTGATCACTAGACGTACTTCCTAAGCTACAGCAAATCGTCCAATAATAGTCATGCTATCAGGAATAATGGCGTCGCCCATACTGAAGGGGTTAACCCATTTGAGGAGTTTAACACATGTGTACACTTTATTCTAGCTTTCATTAGACAATATTATACAGCTTAGCAAGGACCTGTGGGAGTTAAAAGGGTAAAGACTGGCCCAATCAATCCTCTGACTTCCATGTACCCTTCCTACTCTGAACAAAATCGTCAGAATAAACTGTGGACAGGCGTCACAATCTTCAAGGGGTTACTGAGACTTCTTAAATGGGTTATTCAAGACAATGAGATGCTAATCATTCTTAATTACATCAAAGTAGAAATTAAATAATTGGGTTATAAACGTCATTACATTATATTTTGTTTCTGGCATGGTTGAGGTGTCTAAAAATCTGTGTGTGATAACCCGGGTTGGAATCCTGGTGGATCACATATATGCTTTCTTTAATTTCATTGGAGGTGTTTGGTGTTGTGGTGAAATTAATAAAAAATAGATTATGCAGTGTATTCGATAAAATAAAATAAATAAATCAATACATAAATAAATAATCCACGAGAATGAATCTGAGTTCGATTCCCGGAATACGAAGCGGCACTAGAGCTCTATAGTTTGTGTTTTGTTTTCTTTGTGAATGAAGGAAATAAAGTGCAAAGCTACCTGTAACAAGTGCCTCCCCCTGAGTTGAAAGGAAGACAATATCAGGGTGCTTTGCATTGATGACTGTCCCGATCCTGTGTTTGGTCAAGAGGGAGCACACACAAGCTGAGCGGTTTGGTCAAGAGGGAGCACACACAAGCTGAGTGGTTTGGTCAAGAGGGAGCACACACAAGCTGACTGGTTTGGTCAAGAGGGAGCACACACAAGCTGAGTGGTTTGGTCAAGAGGGAGCACACATAAGCTGAGTGGTTTGGTCAAGAGGGAGCACACATAAGCTGAGTGGTTTGGTCAAGAGGGAGCACACATAAGCTGAGTGGTTTGAACATAAAGTAGTAAATAAATACAGAAAGAAAGAAAGATACAAATGAAAGTGTATTCAATATTTTCCTCTATTCAGTTTGATAGTGTTTGTAATCCCCAATAAAACATGAATCTTTGAACAAATTTAAGGAGGGATGGTTCACTTTTTGGGCGATTTTTGCATGTATTCATTATTTTTCTAGTTTCCTCCCTAGACCTCCATCAAATTTTAAAAAAAATCCATTAGATCCCCGTTCTAGATTAATTTGTATATATTTCGGTAGAAAAATGTCCCGGTCGAAGGCTGGTTCTTTCAACATTACAGGCTCACTATTGTTCGCCAGGGAAAAAATCGACACCTAAATAGCACGAAAGGTCTAAATATTGACAAAGAAATGGGGCGAAAGGTCTTAAAATCGACTAACTAATAGGGCAAACATCTTAACACCTGAACACTAATGGGGCTAAACATGAGGGAGAAAGTGGTCCAGATAACCGGCCCATCCCCCCTTAATGGCCCTCGGGTTATACTTTTGGAATTTGGGTGTCGGTTCATCAGTTAGCCCCGGAGCTAGTAGACAATGGGCGGCGGTGAGGACGTGGTATGGGGAGATGAGCGCCCCCCCACAGGAGAAGGCCAGACGACTACCTAGGTTTGCCTCCGTCACGGGTTCGGGGCCTTCGTCAGTATCACCACCGGCATCAGGACCAGCATCGCCTTCGTCAACATCAACGCCGTCTTCGTCAACATCAATGCCGTCTTCGTCAACATCAATGCCGTCTTCGTCAACGTCAATGCCGCCTTCATCAACATCAATGCCGCCTTCGTCAACATCAATGCCGCCTTCGTCAACATCAATGCCGCCTTCGTCACCATAAATGCCGCCTTCGTCAACATCAATGATATCATCAACGTCAACGCCCCCTGGTGTTATGACAACTCCTGAAACAACAAGAACAAACTAATTTAATTGATACTGTCAGATTTGTCATAGAAGTTTTTGATACGTCAAAATGTTTTCTCCAAATGAACACATTAATGTGTCTGCCTCAAGCTAACAAAGAGATTATGAAATATTGCTACAAGAGGAAGAATTTCAAGACAGAAACTCTATGTAGGCATTATCTTCTGGCGCATTATGAAAGTGCACTTGGCTCATAACAGAGAGACACAGGGTTCTGGCGCATTATGATAGTGCACTTGGCTCATAACAGAGAGACACAGGGTTCTGGCGCATTATGATAGTGCACTTGGCTCATAACAGAGAGACACAGGGTTCGGCTCATGGGCAGGAAGAGATGGATGAGTGGTGCCCTAAGCACTTGATGATTATGTTTACCTAGTAGTAAATATGAACCTGAAATGTTTGGTAATTTTTGAAGTCCCATCTTGGAAGGTAAACTGTGGTAAGGTAGTTTCTCTTTAAATTACAGGCTCGCTATCGCTCGCCAGGAAAAAATCGACACCTGCATGGCAAGACAAGTCTTAACATTGACATCGGAATGGGGTGAACGGTGTTAATATTGTCAAACTAATAGACCGAACGTCTTATAATCTGAACACCAATGGGGCTAAACATGAGGATAAAGGGGAAACAGAAAAACGGCACCTGTACAAGTATATCAGGTTGAGTACCTCAATACAATAGCTTCCCTCTATTATCATACCAACCCCAAGATTCCCTCCCAATGTTTCCTCCAATCTTCTTACCAATCCCTGACCTTCCCTCCAAATCTTCATACAGTTTATATTTCTAATCCTTACCCTCCCAGTTTTTCCTCGAATCTTCTTCCCAAATCCCTGACCTTACAGTTAATACTTATCACCTTAACCCTCCCAATCTTTCCTCCAATATTCTTGCCAAATCCCCGACTCTTCCTCTAACTAATCGTACATGTGTTATTTCTAGTCTGTACTCAATCCACCAACCGACCGACAACAGCCTCCAAATAACAACACACTAGATAAAGCCCCCTAAGGGGAGGCAGTTGTTTTTTCCAGTCCTCCTCCTCACTCATGCTTAGCCCTATTAGTTATGGGATTTCAAGTCATTCGTCCCATTAGTTTGGCGATTTTCAGACCTTTTGCCCCATTTATTTGCCAATATTATTACCTTTCGTGCCATTTAGGTGTCGACTTTTTTCTTTGCGAGTGATAGCGAGCCTGTATTTAAAGAGGAATCGGCCTTCGGCCGGTACATTTTTCGACCGAAAAATGTAGACTACACATTTATATCGAAGGGGGGTCTTGTGGGTGTTTTTTTAAAAGTTTGATAGAGGTTTAGAGAGCAAACTAAACCCCCTCCTTAAACCATTGAGCCGAACCAGTAAATTATGGTGCACAATACCGTCTGAGCTCCCTTAACCCTTCCTGTACCGGCGACGTGTTTTGTTTGTATTGTGTTCTAGCTTTATTTAGAAGGTTTTGAGCAACCAAGAAGGATTTGTGGCAGTAAAAAATATTAATTAAGATAGTTCGAAGCCTGTTAATTGCTGAACTTAATAATATCATCTATTATTAGCCAGTATGAAATTAAAAGAACAGAACTGGCACTGAACAGGTTAACTTAGTTTTAGCAATTATATGGGACAGGGATCTGCCTTGCTTAGGCCAATCGGCTTTCTGCAGACTCCCATTTTCTTATGTTCTTATGTTCTTATATATCCCTTCCAAAGGTCATTATCCTCTCCAGAATATCGTCACCGGATATTACATAAAGTGTAGCAAATTTCGATCGTAGAGCTAAGTAAGACATATATAGCCGTTGTCACACAAGCTCTTTTTCCGTCAATTTTTACGGGCAATTGTAGTCCGGCATCTTCAAACTTTATGCTTTATCAGAAATTAGCCATCTAACATAATGTATACCTATAGTTTAGTTTCAGATTCCAATGTGATAGACCCTCATTATATTACGAGAACAAATCTTGCTTATCGCAAATTGCCGGAAAAAAACCGCTTGTGCAATACCTGTTTAACCCGCTGAGCCCCAGCGTCGAGTACGTCTCGACAGCTATGTATGTAAAGCTCAACCCCAGTGTTGTACATGCTCGACGGCTATTATCGCCAATATTAACCCGTTATATGGCTTGTAGAGGGTTGATATTTGTATGGGAACTGCAATAGGATACCGTGCAACAAAAGCATTAGTTGGTAACTCCCCAAACAAAGCTGGGCGTGGGTGTGAGTGTGCGTGAGGCGGGGCGCGCCAGTACACGATACCTCGCGAGTGACACATCATGTCCGACCCATAGCTCTCACCTCACACCTCACACAGTGAAGTGAGTGTTTAGGAGGCAATATCGATGTGATCAATTACCAGGATAGTGCTACAGATTCAGCTGATGAAGAGTCAGAAGAGAATTACCAGCCAACACTGGTATATTTTCAAAATCGTTCTTAGCATGTGATTATCCCAGGAATCGAACCCAGGATAACAAACAGAACTTACACGCTCTAACCATTAAACCATCGTTATCCCTTTCAGTATCGGTGCCGTTCTTTTGCCTTTATTCTCGCCACTATTAGACGATTTTATCAGCTTATAAAAGGCCTCCAGCAATTCACAGGCTTCGAACTATCTTGCTTAACTGATTTTGCTACCACAGATCCTTAAACTACACAAAATGGTCTAATTATAGGTAGACTAAAACTAAAAGGACGACGCCAGTACAGAAGGGGTTAAGGGGGTAGGCGCTATTAATTTGTCCATGTATTTATTTACTATTATTTTAGTTTCCTCCCTAGGCCACCATCAAGCTTAAGCAAAGAAATATATATAAAATGAAGATATATATCATCATCTATAGGCTATTCGCTGTAAGTAGGCGAGAAATAATGAACTCTATCCTCTGTAACTTAAAAACTACTAGTTTAATCGAGCAAATATTTCTACCATTTGGGAAGAGTCAGTCAAGGAATAGATGTTGACATTTACAGCCAATTTGCTCTAGCTGTTTTTAAATTACAGAGGATAGAGGCCATGATATCTCGCCTACTTTCAGCGAATAGACTAAAGATGCCCCTTCGAGATTAATGTGTATATTTTTCGGTAAAACATGTCCCAGTCGAAGGCCAGTTCTTCCAAGATTACAGGCTCGCTATCGCTCACCAGGATAATCCACGACACCTAAATGACACAAAAGGTATAAATATTGACAAAGAAATGAGGCGAAAAGTCTTAAAATCGCCAAAATAATGGGCAGAACGTCTTAAAATGGGAACACTAATGAGGCTAAGCATGAGGGAGAAGGGGGTCCAGAAGTGAAAATCCGCTCATAATACCAGACCTGTGATGTTTGGTGTGGGTGGTGGGGGCGGCCGACTCCCTGGCAGAAACAGATGTAGGGCAGGCAGGCTCTGCAACGATAATAATTTAAGGGGGGATGGTTCACTTTTGGGGCGATTTTTGCATGTATTCATTATTTTTGCATGTATTCATTATTTTTGCATGTATTCATTATTTTTGCATGTATTCATTATTTTTGCATGTATTCATTATTTTTGCATGTATTCATTATTTTTGCATGTATTCATTATTTTTGCATGCATTCATTATTTTTGCATGCATTCATTATTTTTGCATGTATTCATTATTTTTGCATGTATTCATTATTTTTGCATGCATTCATTAGTTTTGCATGTATTCATTATTTTTGCATGTATTCATTATTGTTCTAGTTTCCTCGCTAGACCTCCATCAAGCTTAAAATGAAGCCCCCTAGACCCCCTTCCAAGATAAATTTGTACATTTTTCGGTAGAAACATTTCCTGGCCGAAGGCCGATTCCTTTTAAATTACAGGCTCGCTATCGCTCGCTAGGAAAACAATCGAGACCTAATTGACAGGAAAGGTCTTCAAATTGAGAGAAATGGGGCGAAAGTTCATAAAATCGCCAAACTAATGGGTCTAAAGATGAGGGAGAAGGTGGTCTAGAAAAGCGACTCGTCTCCCCTTAACACCAATAATACCCCAAATGAATATAATGAAAGCATGGGATTCTCCCAGGGTATCACCTACAGAACTTATAAGACCTGTGGGTATAATGAGCATGATACAGATATATTATAAGACCTTTGGGTATAATGAGCATGATACAGATATATTATAAGACCTTTGGGTATAATGAGCATGATACAGATATATTATAAGACCTTTGGGTATAATGAGCATGATACAGATATATTATAAGACCTTTGGGTATAATGAGCATGATAAAGATATATTATAAGATCTTTGAGTATAATGAGCATGATAAAGATATATTATAAGATCTTTGGGTATAATGAGCATGATAAAGATATATTATAAGATCTTTGGGTATAATGAGCATGATCAAGATATATTATAAGATCTTTGGGTATATGAGCATGATAAAGATATATTATAAGATCTTTGGGTATAATGAGCATGATAAAGATATATTATAAGATCTTTGGGTATAATGAGCATGATAAAGATATATTATAAGATCTTTGGGTATAATGAGCATGATAAAGATATTATAAGATCTTTGGGTATAATGAGCATGATAAAGATATATTATAAGATCTTTGGGTATAATGAGCATGATACAGATATATTATAAGAGCTTTGGGTATAATGAGCATGATAAAGATATATTATAAGATCTTTGGGTATAATGAGCATGATAAAGATATATTATAAGATCTTTGGGTATAATGAGCATGATAAAGATATATTATAAGATCTTTGGGTATAATGAGCATGATAAAGATATATTATAAGATCTTTGGGTATAATGAGCATGATAAAGATATATTATAAGATCTTTGGGTATAATGAGCATGATAAAGATATATTATAAGATCTTTGGGTATAATGAGCATGATAAAGATCTATTATTAGATCTTTGGGTATAATGAGCATGATAAAGATGTATTATAAGATCTTTGGGTATAATGAGCATGATAAAGATGTATTATAAGATCTTTGGGTATAATGAGCATGATAAAGATATATTATAAGATCTTTGGGTATGATGAGCATGATGATGATATATTATAAGGCCTTTGGGTATAATGAGCATGATAAAGATATATTATAAGATCTTTGGGTATAATGAGCATGATAAAGATATATTATAAGATCTTTGGGTATGATGAGCATGATGATGATATATTATAAGATCTTTGGGTATAATGAGCATGATAAAGATATATTATAAGATCTTTGGGTATAATGAGCATGATAAAGATGTATTATAAGATCTTTGGGTATAATGAGCATGATAAAGATATATTATAAGATCTTTGGGTATAATGAGCATGATAAAGATGTATTATAAGATCTTTGGGTATAATGAGCATGATAAAGATATATTATAAGATCTTTGGGTATAATGAGCATGATACAGATATATTATAAGATCTTTGGGTATGATGAGCATGATAAAGATATATTATAAGATCTTTGGGTATAATGAGCATGATACAGATGTATTATATGATCTTTGGGTATAATGAGCACGATAAAGATATATTATAAGATCTTTGGGTATGATGAGCATGATGATGATATATTATAAGACCTTTGGGTATAATGAGCATGATACAGATATATTATAAGATCTTTGGGTATAATGAGCATGATGATATATTATAAGATCTTTGGGTATAATGAGCATGATAAAGATATATTATAAGATCTTTGGGTATGATGAGCATGATGAAGATATATTATAAGATCTTTGGGTATAATGAGCATGATAAAGATATATTATAAGATCTTTGGGTATAATGAGCACGATAAAGATATATTATAAGATCTTTGGGTATAATGAGCATGATAAAGATGTATTATAAGATTTTTGGGTATAATGAGCATGATAAAGATATATTATAAGATCTTTGGGTATGATGAGCATGATAAAGATGTATTATAAGATATTTGGGTAGAATGAGCATGATAAAGATATATTATAAGATCTTTGGGCATGATGAGCATGATAAAGATGTATTATAAGATTTTTGGGTATAATGAGCATGATAAAGATATATTATAAGATCTTTGGGTATGATGAGCATGATAAAGATGTATTATAAGATTTTTGGGTATAATGAGTATAACAAAAATAAATAAGATCACTGAGTACAATGGGCATGACAAATGTATATTATTATTATCTTTGGGTACAATAGGCATGCCAAAATATATGGGAATACAAAGAATATATATGATATTTGGGTATAATGATGGTGAAATGGGCACGTTAATGATATGCAAGATCGTTGGGTATGAACAAGATGTATAAGATCTTTGGGTATAATGGGCATGAAAAGATATATAAGATCTTTGGGTATAATAGATACGATAAAGATGTATAAGATATTTGGGTATAAAGAGTAAAAAATAAAAAAAATATTATCTTTGTGTATATACCGGTACAGTGGATATGAAAATTATATATAAGATCTTTGAGTATAATGGGCATGACAATGATATATTATATTGTTTTGGGGTATAATGAGTATGACAAAGAAATGAGATTGTTGGGTATATTGAGTATGACAAATATATATAATATCTTTGAGTAAAATTGATGTGATATATATATATATATACTATATATAAGATACTTGGTAAAATGGATGTGAAAAATATATACAAGATCTTTGGGTGTAATTAACATACAAAAGATATATTATAATATTTTTGGGTATAATGATGGTGATGTATCTTTCTATCCTTATATTAGCTGGGGAAATTACCATCAAGATGTATAAGCTCTTTGGGTATAATATGCATGATCAAGATATATAAGGTTTTTAGGTATAATGATGGTGATGGGCCTTTCTATCCTAATAATAGATGTGTATATTTCCATCAAGATATGTAATATCTTTGGATATAATGGGTGTAAAACAATATGTAAGATCTGTAAGTATAACGATGGTGATTTATCTTTCTCTCCCTGTATATTAGATGGGTATTTTACAATCAAGTTATAAAAGATTGTTGCGTATAATAATGGTGATTTATCTGTCTATCTTGATAATAGATGGGTTTATTACCATTAAGATATAGAAGATCTTTGAGTATAATGTTAGGGATTTATCTTTCGATCCTGATGGGGTTATTACCATCAAGATAATATTATGACCTTCCACCCCATTTCTTTGTTAATATTAAAACCTTTTGTGCCATGATGGCGAACCTGTAATATAGAAGGAACTGGCCTTCAGCCGGGATATTTTACTACCGAAAAATTTACATCTTTATCTCGAAAGAGGATCTTGAGGATGTTTTTTATGCTTAACCTGACAAGCGCGATATAGACGTAGGTGCTAGGGTAGTTATTTGTGCATTTCTAGCCCTGGATTCTGACAGAATTCGTTATATTTACAATATAAACCATTATTTGTTTTCGGTATGCTTTTATTTTACATATATGATGTATATATGAACCTTCAAGAGTGCTAAAATAAGTGGGAAAAGCATTTGGGTGGTGAAAAACGAAGATATTGGCCACCCGGTCATAATCTCAGGCGAGAGAGAGAGACAGGCAGCCTTCCCCTCTCGCTGTCTGGGAGTCAACTGAGCCGAGCGGGGCGGTGTGTGCCGGTGTCTGGGTGTTGCATAACGATCTTTTATGCAACCCACTTGTGCTACATTATCGCGGGAGAGAAAAATAACCGATAAATGATGATAATAAGAGGAAAAATAGGTGATAATTGAGGAGGGGAGGGAGGGGGGAATAAGGTGGGGAAGGAGGGGAGGGGGGTGGGTGAGATTTACATGGATGAGTACTGGAGGGGAATTATCTCACCTAGAGACAAATTCCTTTGTTTTGATAGGCCCTTTTTTTTTATGGAAGGCTTTTTTTATGGTCCTGCTTCCGTGAGGCCTATCGCGTTCCCTATAGGAAGCCTTCCGTGAGGCCTATCGCGCTTGCCGGGTTAATGAAGGTCTAGGGAGGCATCTAAAATAATGATGAATAATTAAATTAATAAATCCAGAAGTCACTGAAGGCCTCCCTAGACCTTCATTAAGCATAACAAAAGACATCCCCATGATCCCCTTTCGAGATATATTTGTAAATTTTTCGGTAGAATCATGTCCAGGCTTTGAAGGCCGGTTCCTTCTAAATTACAGGCTCACTATCGTTGGCCTGGAACCCAAACATTACATGGCACAAAAGGTCATAATATTAGCAAATAAATTGGGTGAAAGGTCTTAATGTCTGTGTGTGTGTGTGTGTGTGTGTGTGTGTGTGTGAGTGTAAATTTATGGGTTTAATATTAGCAAAGAAATGGGTGTAGATGAGTACTTACCATCCCGGGCCATCTTTTAGGCGCCTTGAGGGACAGCTTGGCCTCTTGGTCCCCCAGGGCTATGGTGGCTATCTGGGGTGCCCCTAACTGTTCAGGGGCCTCCGGTACTGTCCCTACTGTGGCTGCTGAACTACCCACGCCAAACTGAGGGTGAAGGGGTGGGTGGTTATTTTGGGATATCTACTCATAAATATATATATTAATTTATTGTTAGTTTCCTCGCTAGACCTCCATCAAGCTTTAACAAACACTTTGTAGGCTTCAAGATAAATGAGTACACCTTCAGGTGCCCCTAATTGTCCAGGGGCCTCCGATACCGTCCCTACTGTGGCGGCAGAACTACCCCAGCCAAACTGAGGGTAAAGGGGTGAGAGGTGGTTAAGGGGACAGTGGTTATTTTGAGGGTCCCTATTATGGACGCAGAACTACCCCCGCCAAACTGAGGGTAAAGGGGTGAGAGGTGGTTAAGGGGACAGTGGTTATTTTGAGGGTCCCTATTGTGGACGCAGGACTACCCCCGCCAAACTGAGGGTAAAGGGGTGAGAGGTGGTTAAGGGGACAGTGGTTATTTTGAGGGTCCCTATTGTGGACGCAGAACTACCCCCGCCAAACTGAGGGTAAAGGGGTAAGTGGTTAACTTTTTCATTGCGGGTGAGGTTATTGTTATTTGTATCCTCGCTATCATTAGACGATTTTACTCTGTTAGGAGGAGGAGTACAAAGGAGTACAAAGGAAATCAAGCAACAACAGGTCTAGCGACCCTTCTAGGCTGCTTGTCCTCCAAAACACTGAGGATCAAGTGTCCAAACAGTGGTTTAGAGTGGGTAAGGGAACATTGGAAAGGGAACTACTGCCCCGGAACTAATGTCCGTGGCAGGACTAGGAAGTTAGTCTGGGGACATAGGGGTTAGTAACTGAGGGGAGGATAAAATTAAGTTATTCATTTACAAACGCAGTCAGTCGCGGGTTTGATGCGAGATATTTGTCTAGGCGGAGTTTAAATGAATCAACGGTGCCGCAGTCTATAACGTCTCGGGGAAGCCCATTCCACAAGTTGACAACTCGATTGAAGAAGAAATTCTTAGATTCGTGTGATTTACCAATTTTTACCAAGATTTACCAATAATTTTGCAACCGTTTCCCCGCGTGTAATTAGATTGGTCGATAGTGAAGTACTTACTACAGTTCATATTGTCGATGCCTTTGATGATTTTGAACACTTGAATTAAGTCACCTCTTAATCTGCGCTGGGTTAAAGGAAATAGATTTAATTATCTAAGACGCTCTTCGTATGGTTTGTTCTTTAGGCTAGGTATCATTTTGGTAACTCTACGTTGAACTCGTTCTAGCTTGTTTATGTCTTTTTGGTAATAAGGGCACCAGCATTGAACGCAGTATTCCAGAAGAGGGCGGACTAAGGAATTGTAAAGGGTTAGGATAACGTCTTTGGATTTATGCTCAAATGACCTGCCTATAAAGCAAATTATTTTGTTTGCCTTCTTAACAACTTCTGAACATTGTTGACTCGGTTTTAGGTTACTCGATATTGTTACTCCCAGATCGGTTTCTCTGTTTACATTCTTAAGCTGAGTGCCATTCATCGAATAGTTCGCTTTCTCATTTAGGTATCCGATATGTAGTACTTTACATTTATCCAGGAGGGATGAGGGGGGCGGGGGGGGGGGGGGTGATTAACTCCTTCTGTACCGGCGACGCATTTTTAACTATATTCTAGCTATACTTAGACGATTTTGTGCAGGTAAGGAATGATCTGTTTTAGCTAAAAAGGTTAATTGCGATAGTTTGTAACCTTTTAATGGTTAGACATCCTTCCTACGCCAACCTAGGGAGTGAAGGGGTGTGTTTGAGATATCGGGGTATTTTGTTCTTTCTGGCTATCATTAGACGATTTTACTCGGTATAGGAGGTACCCACGCCAAACTGGGGGGGGGGGGGGGGGTTGGAGATGTACGTCCTCCTTTATCACGATGATGCCTTTTTACATTTTTGTCTGGCTAAATTTAGAAGGTTTTATGAAGTTCAAGAAGGACCTATGTTATTCAGAGGGCTTATTTAGATAGTATTTACCTCTCTGAGTCTTAGAAGTAGAATATAAGCTAGAGAATATCGCCCAGTGGTAGCCAGCATATGATGAAAATTACGTCATCTTGCTGAAGAGGTTAACCCTTTCAGTACCGGTGAAGTTACTGCTCTTTTGATTCTGGCTATCGTTAGACGGTTTTACTCTGTTTATGAAGGATTTGTGATAGGCAATGAATTAATGGGGATCTAATACACCTCTCTGATTACTAGACGTCCTTCCTAAGCTGCATGACATCTTCTATTAACCCCTTCAGCACGATGACATAATTTCCATCATATTCTGGCTACCAATAGACGAATGTATTTAATTAAAAGTCTATATCTAGGACACAAAGGGGTAAATACAATCTCAATAAACCCTCTGAATAACATAGTTCCTTCTTAAACTGCATAAGATCGTCTAACTTTGGTTTTTGACTAGATGCTAGAAAGCATGGGATGAGCTAGAGTTGGATACTTGATATACAGTATATATACTGTATACTATATATATATATATATATATATATATATATATATATATATATATATATATATATATATATACTGTATATAGAGTATATACATATAACAGAGATAAAGTAAGAGATGGAAGGATGGATAGATAGATAGATATATAGATATACAGATAGATATATAGATATACAGATAGACTTTTTAATTAATTTTACCACAACACACAAAGATAAATATAGACAAACACTCGTCTTACCTTACAATAGTTGACAGCCCCAGCAAGAGAGGCCGCTAGAGGGCTAAGTGGTCGACCAGTGTTTCCAGCCACTAGTCTCCGCAGCCGCTCTACCAAACTCAGGTACCCAGACCCGCTGCAGAAGGGTACCAGAGCCCTTACCCGAGCCTCCGCCGATATCTGGGAGTCTGTGGAGGGTGTGGATGGCGTGGATGCAGTAGTAGTGGAGGGGGTGGTCGAGGTGGATGCCGTTGTTGTGGTGGAGGTGGATGCCGTTGTTGTGGAGGGGGTGGTAGACGTGGATGGAGCAGTTGTGGAGGGGTTTGTAGGTTGGGTGGCTTGGTTAGAAGGAGGAGTAGGGTTAAATCGAGGGAAAGGTGTGAATGGTACTTGTGGTCGTGGTGGTGGTAGTGGTGGTGGCTGAGTAACTATCACAACAGGAAGAACCAAAGCAGCGATGATGGGGATGACGTAGATGCTCACCAGGCACATATTGATACTGCCGTTGGCGTTGGGTAAGGGCATCATACACAGGTCAATGACAACAGGTTCAGGTTCCGTGGTTGGGCAGATAATATCCAAACAAAGGTCTGTTGAGGTAATAATTATGATAAAACAAAAAATATACCCCCTATACGATTATTAGAGAGAGAGAAAAATATAATTATAGTGTCTATATATATATATATATATATAATTATATATATATATATATATATATATATATATATATATATATATATATATATAATTTATATATAGAGAGAAAGAGAGAGAGATGGGCTTGATAATATCAAAACAAAGCTCGACTGTTGAGGTAAAAATTATGACAAGACAATAGTAATTTTTAAATCGTTCTTAACACCAATAACACTTCGAATTAAATTAATGAAGGCATGTGATTCTCCTAGGATTGGAACCCAGGATATCACATACAGAACTTACACGGTCTGACCATTACACCATCAAGACAGTTATAAGTATAGCATATGACCACGATTGATATCCATTTATCGAATACAGGGAGCCTGGAATGGGTGTGTGTGCTGGAGTGAGTGAGGGAGCAGTGAGAGAAGGTGCGTGTTTGTTTGTAAGTAACAAATGGAAGGAGTGTGTAAGAGAATATGGGTTTGTGGGTTCAAGAATTGTGTGGGTGAGAATGAAAGTAGGAATACAAACGTCGGTGATTGTGTATGTGTATGCTCCGACAGAGGATAAACTTTTAAGAGAGAAAGAGGAGTTCTGGGTGAATGTGGAGGTGTGCCTGGATAAGTTTGACAAGAACGAAAGAATATTTCTGATTGGGGATAAGAATGGTAAGGTGGGTGATAGGAAAGTTGCTGGAGTGGTGGGAGGGTGGAGGGTACTGTCAGAGGTGAGTGGGAATGGTAGTGCAGTTGTGGACGTATGTGTGGGGAGGAGGCTGTGGATAACCAACACCTTCTTCCGACACAGAATGATACACAGGTACACATGGAAAGTGGTGTGGACGATGAAGGATAAGACAGTGGTGGAACGAAAGTCACTGATTGATTATATATGTGTGGAATAACGAATGAAGAAATCAGTGCTGGATGCTAGGGTGCATAGGAGTATTGGAAGGGGACTGTCTGATTATTATGTAGTAGTAGCTAAAATTAGGATACAAAAGAAGTGGGTGAGGAGAGCTGGAGGGAGGCGAGAGGAAGGTGGAATGGTGAGGAGGGTGGAGAGGCTACAGGAGGAGGAAATCAGGGAAGAGTACAGGAGAGCAGTAGAAAGACGACTAGTTGGGTTCGACCTAGAAGATATAGAGGAAGTGGAGGAGATGAGCAAGGTGTTTAAGGAAGAGATCTGTGCAGCATGTGAGGAGGTGTGTGGAGTGAGGAGAAGAGGGAGGGGAGTGAAAGATACAGCATGGCAGACAGAAGAGGTAAAAATAGCTGTGGAAGACAAAAAGAAAGCGTATAGAGAGTGGTTGGGTAGTAGAGGGAATGAAGATTTGGAGATGCAGAAACAAGTGAGGTACGTGGAGAGAAAGAGAGTGGTGAAGAGAGTAGTGCAGGAAAGTAAAAGAAGAGTAGATAAGGAATTTGGAAGGAATCTGAGTGTAAAATGGAGGGAATGTAAGAAACTGTTCTGGAAAGAAGTCAAGAAAGTTAGGGAAGGTAGCAAGGGAAACAGTAAGGGTGTGAGAGATAAGAATAGGAGAATGCTAACCGAGAAGCAAGAGATAGTCGAAAGATGGAGGGAGTATTTCAACGAGTTGCTAAATATAAGGAGTGAAGAGCCAGCAAACATAGTTGGATATGGTATGGGAGGGAGAAGAAGAGAAGTAGTGGAGGAGGAGGTGGGGATCAGGAGGTCAGAAGTGTGGGAAGCCATGAAAAAAATGAAGTTAGGGAAAGCACCAGGAACAGATGGAGTGTGTGGGGAAATGTTGAGGTATGGTGGTGAGATAGTGATCGAATGGCCATGGAAAGTGTGCAAACTAGCATGGGAGAAGGGGAGTGCACCCGATGACTGGAAGACTGGCATAATAGTCCCCCTATATAAGGGCAAAGGGGAAAGAGGAGTGTGTGGTAACCACCGAGGAATATGTCTTCTAAGTGTAGTAGGGAAGGTATACAGTAGGGTAGTGATTGAGAGAGTGAGAGTGAGAACGGAGAAATGGATAGGCGACGAGCAGGGAGGTTTTAGGAAGGGAAGAGGATGTGTAGACCAGATTTTTACCCTGAATTGTGTTGTGGAGAAATATCTGGAGAAGAAACAAAAGGTGTATGTTGCCTTTATGGACTTGGAGAAGGCCTATGACAGAGTGGATAGAGAAGGTTTGTGGAAAGTACTTAGAATATACGGAGTAGATGGCAAGTTGCTGAAAGCAGTGAAGAGCATGTATGAGGGTGCAAGGGCGGCAGTACGTGTGGAGAATGAGCAGAGCGAGTTCTTTGACCTGAATGTTGGGTTGAAACAGGGGTGTGTGATGTCCCCGTGGTTGTTTACTGAATATATGGATGGAGTCATGAAAGAAATACTAGGAAGAGCAGTGGATGTTGGTGTATCGCTGAAAAAGGAGGGAAATGAGTGGAAGCTGCCTTTACTGCTGTTTGCGGATGATACAGTTCTGATGAGCGGTAATGAATGGGAGTTGCAGGGTCTGGTAAATGAGTTTGGAACAGTGTGCGAAAAACGGAATTTGAAGGTAAATGTGGGGAAGAGCAAGGTTATGGTCTTCGAAAGGGGTGAAGTCACAGAGTGTGAGATGAAGTTGAACGGTCAGGGTATGGAGATCGTCAGCTCTTTTAAGTATCTGGGCAGTGTGTTGAGTACAGATGGGAATATGGATGAAGAAGTGCGGGAGAGGGTACAACAGGGGAAGAGGGTTGTTGGAACGCTGAAAGCAGTAACAAGAAATAGGGTGGTCAGTATGGAAGTGAAGAAGTCCTTGCATGACAGGGTGGTAATCCCGACACTGACTTACGAAAGCGAAACATGGACGTTTGAGAAGAGACTCAGACCAAGAGTGAGAGGGGTGGAAATGAGTTTCTTGAGAAGTGCGTGCAGAGTTACATGGAGGGATAGACAGACAAATGAGGAAGTAAGAAGGAGGTGTGGTGCAGAGGTAGATGTGCTGGAAAGTGAGAAGAGGAACACCTTGAGATGGTTCAGCCATATGGAACATATGGGAAGCGAGAGAATGACTAAGAAGGTGTACGAGAGCGAGGTGGAAGGACAGAGAGGGAGAGGTAGACCGAAGGATAGGTGGAAGGATGGAGTGAGGAATTTTTTTTTTTTTTTTTTTTTTTTTTTTAAGAGACAATGAACGGAGGAAGGAAAAACACAGATAAAACAAAAAGGCCCATGTGCCTAAAGGCATCCTCCATTCATAAAATGTTTGTAACAACTGGATTTAAACATTTGTAGATTGTAAGTTTGTGGAAAGCAATTCGAGGGAAGTGAATTCCAAAGAGTAGTAGCTCTGGGGATAAATGAATTCTGATAAGCAGAAGTTCTGCATTGTGGAGGAGAAAGTGTAAATTCATGGGCGCTCTCAGCTGCCCTAGTTCTACGGGGAAAGTTGTGGAGAGGTGGCACAATTGAAGCAAGTTCCTCGGAACAATTGCTGTGAAAATATCTGTAGAATAATGCAAGGGATGCAACGTTTCTTCGTATGGATAACGTAGGAAGGTCCTGTGTGATTGCAGGGTTATTTATTAATCTAATAGCTTTATTTTGAATTTTGTCCAACTGCCTCAATGCAACCACTCCACTTCCACCCCACAGAGGTGAACAGTAATCCATCTGAGAACGCACATGACTTTTATATATCACGGCCAACTGCTCGTCAGTGAAGAATTCTCGAACTCTGTACAGGAGTCCCAGTTTTTTAGAGGCATTCTTAGCAATGCTTCTAACATAATGTGTCCAGCTCAAGTTAGTAGTTAATGTTACACCGAGAATGTCAATACTAGGGGAAGTGGGAATATTTACATCATTAAAAAATATATGGGAGTCAGTGAGATTCTGTCGGTTAGAAAATTGAATGTACTTGGTTTTCTGTGCATTAAAGGAAACTAGATTCTTTTGTCCCCATCCATTAATTCTAGAAAGGTCCTGGTTCAGAGAAATTGCAGTGTTTATTTTTGAATTTATAAGATCGGGTTGGGTGAAAGAATTGGTAAATGTGAAGGAACTGTGGAGTGTTGAGTCATCTGCGTAGGAATGTATTGGATTATGAGTGGTAAATATGAGATCATTGATATGAATGAGGAACAGAATTGGGGCCAAAACTGATCCCTGGGGAACACCAGCATTTATTGAGTGAAATTGAGAATAAAGGCCATCTACCATTACACATATTTTTCTGTTATGAAGATAAGAAGAAATTAGTGGAACTAATGATGCAAGGCCGTAGTGTGACATCTTCGACAATAAGGATTGATGCCAGACTCTATCAAATGCCTTTGATATATCCAGTGCTATTGTATGTGTTTCACCATGTTGGTCTGTAGCTTGGTTGATTTGATGCGTAAGAAGGCAAAGCATGTCTGCAGTTGATCGACATCGTCTAAAACCATATTGCCTATCACTGATTAATTTATTATTCTCAAGATGCTTAATTATGTGATTATTTAATATAATTTCAAAGACTTTACCAAGAGTGGAAGTTATAGCTATTGGTCTGTAGTTTGATGGATCTGAAGAGGCACCTTTTTTAGGAACTGGATGGATGTTTGCTTCTTTCCAGGGTACTGGGAAGCATGAGGTATGAGTACACAGACGGAAAAATTTTGCCAATACAGGAGCGAGCACCAAGGAGCAATTCTTAAGTACTATTGGAGGAATTTCATCTGGACCAGGAGCCTTATCTACCGAGAGATTCTGCAAAATAGTTTTGACATGTCTGGTGTGGATCTTAAGTGAGGGAATTTCAGGCGAATTAAAATTAAGTACAGGGACATCTTGATTTATTTCATCTAAGGTTGAGTTGGTGGAGAAAATATCCGCAAGAAGGTTAGCTTTACCTCGTGGGTCACTTACAAGATTGCCAGTCGGAGATTTTAATGGTGGAATGGATGAAGCAGTAGTGAAGTTGGATTTAAATGAGTTAAGAGTAGACCAAAATATTTTGTTATCATTTGGATTATTTGGAAGTTTATTTGCCTGCTTGTGGAGAAAGTTTGATTTAGTTAGGTTTAATACAGTTTTGGCATGATTTCTGATGTTTCTAAAGTAATTAAAGGCTTCATGTGTTTTTGATCTTGTGTATGCATTGTAGGCTATTGCTTTTTGTTCAGTTACTCTAGCACAATTATGGTCAAACCATTTAGGTGAATTAGATCTTTTACTGTACTTTTGATGAGGAATAAAAGTTTCCATTCCAATTTTTACAAAATCTTGTATGTGGCTCAAGGTGGAGTGTGCATCATTAGAAAAGAAAGAGGTCCAGGGAATATCAATAAAGAAACCTTGAAGACCCTCCCAGTCTGCCCTATCGTAATGCCATTTAGTCACCAAAACAGGTTCAGAGTGGGAAGGTGTGGTAGGTGATAGACAGGTGGCCTGTATCAGACAGTGATCAGAAGATCCAAGCGGGGACCTCACTGTAACATCATAATTTTCTGAATTGGTTGTTAAAAATAAGTCCAGTAGGTGGGAATTATGATTAGGATTATCTGGTACACGGGTGGGTTGGTTGACTAGTTGAGTGAGATTAAATGAGTCTGCAAATAGCTCACATTCAAGACCAGCATCATCAGTCCTGGCTGAATGAGTGAGCCATTCAACATTATGGACATTAAAATCACCCAACACAGTGATTTCAGAAGAAGCATTTAAGTTGAGGACACTGAGTTGTGAGGACAGAGAATCAAAAAGACTTTGCTCTGGAGGAGTATTTGGGGAACGGTAGATGCAACATATGTATTTAAATTTACCAGCAGAAATTAATTTGTATATAGAATAATCAAATTCAGCCATATGGAACGTATGGGAAGCGAGAGAATGACTAAGAAGGTGTACGAGAGCGAGGTGGAAGGACAGAGAGGGAGAGGTAGACCGAAGGAGAGGTGGAAGGATGGAGTGAGGAAGTATATGGATGAAGGCGGTGCTGGTTGGGAGGAAGGGCGTCGACTGACTGGGGACAGAGGTGCATGGGGGCGGTTCGTTCGTGGCCACCCCTTCGGGGATCACGGCGTCAGGCAATAGATAGATAGGATATTAATCTAATCATGTACTGTATCTAACTTTGTTTTTCCTATATCTCAACCAGGGACTGTCAGCTGCTCAGTAGCCTGTAATTCTTAAGGGGAGGTTTTTAGTTGATTCCCTAGACTTCCATCAAGCTTAAAAATACTCCCCCTCGACCCCCTTTCAAGATAAATTTTTAAATTTTTTGGTAGAAAAATTTCCCGGCCGAAGGCCGGTTCCCCTTAAATTACAGGCTCGCTATCGCTCGCCAGGAAAATATCGACACCTATATGGCACGAATGGTCTTAAAATTGACAGAAATGGGGCAAGGGGTCTTAAAATCGCCAAACTAATGGGGCGAACGTCTTAAAATCTCAAAAGCAATGGGGCTAAACATGAGGGAGAGGGGGGTCCAGAAAAAAATCCTCCAGGTGGATATCTCCCCTTAAGAGGACCCGAGATTATCAATTGAAGCTTCGAGATGTAATGTTGGGTGCTTCATATGTGTCGCACTAGTAGATGGTTGCAGTGGAGCTTTAAGGTGTTGGTTGCTTCCTTTCTGCCACACTAGATGACAAATATTGTATACATGTCACGTGATTTGGAGAGATCAGCTATACGGTCGTTCACAGCATCTTTGATTATTCTATGTTATAAATTTGTGATGATATAGGTTTTTTTTTTCTTGACGTGTCGGTGTAGTTAGGATATTTGTAGAATAGCAGGAACGATCAGATCACCTCGGAAGAAACCCTGACGTTTGGCGTGGACTCGATCTAAGGTCCTTTTTGTCTGCAGTCCATGACGCTATCCACTGTGCTATTACTACCCTCTATGAATATGAATAGTCTAATGCTTAAGCGAGAGGAAAGCACATTAACACACAAAGAGCGGGTGGTAGGGTATTTTACACTGTGCCGCCCAGCGGGGGGGGGTTTTACCCTAAATAGGGTTGTTTCCTTGCTCATTTTCATGCATAAACAAGACCCAGAGCATAAAACAAGTATCTATCCCTGAAAGGGCGTAAACAGAGCTTTCCAATGACACCCGAACCATCCTTGTACGACCACTGGTTCTCTTGCAACGATCGTGCAACACGAGTGCAAAAAACCTAAAATAAGGTAATTTCCATACATAATTCCCTGTGTAGCGAGTGAGAGAGGGGAGAGGAAGGTGGTATACAATTCAGTATGTCCACGGTGGTCGTGGGGAGTGGTCATAAGGTTACTACGCTCATCCCACCGCTCAGCTCTCTCTCTCAGCAACATTACGTGCTGAAAATGGCACTCGACATATGTGGTGCACCGCCACATAGTCCAAATTTATTTAACTCGACAGATGTCGTGCGCCGTTGGTTAAGGGTTAAAAGATAACCGCCTTTACGCTTGAGAGAGAGAGAGAGAGAGAGGCACCAAACTTCTTTGTCAAGAATAAAACCCTCTGTGCCATTTAGGCGTCGATTTATTTCCTGGGGAGTGACAGCGAGCCTGTAATTTTAGAAGGAACTGGCCTTTGGCCGGGCCATTTTTCTATGAAATTATGTACCGGTACTAATTTATCTAGATTTATTATTTGTTTGTATAGTATTGTTTTTGTTTGTTAAAGCTTGATGGAGGTCTAGCGATGAATCTAACGAATAAATATATAGTTAAATATTTAGACACAAAAATCAATCCCCCCCACCCCCTCCCCCCACTTTTTGTTGTCCATGCTTCCACATTACCTTCTGTCTGTCGAGCTTGCCGCAGTAACTTGTGTTGATGTTGTGGGTGGTCTGGGAAGTCCTCAGTAGTACTACACCCACGGTCGGTGCTGCATGTGTTGTGCTTGTATTCCTCGTTGTCTTCTTTTTCAGAGATGGTTTCATTTCTTCTTTGCGTATTGTTCAAGCCACCTAACATACCGTCCCTTGTCATCCACACAGAATCGCTTCGTTTCAATGTACCTTCATTTCCTTTTAATGTGCTGCTCTTTGCCTTAATGTCCCTGTCTTTTTCACCGTTGATTCTTGCACCTTCCTGCCAATCAGTTTTGCTTCTCTCCCTCTCACTGCTTTCTTCCTGTTTGAACCATTTTTTCATAAAATTCTCCTTATTTGAAGTTTGTTCTCTCCCCTCCCTCATACTCCTTCGGTTAGGGATACCGGTATTTTCATTAAGGGCTAATGATCCATTTTCACAACAAAAGCTAAACAATGGGTCGACTTGTCTTGGATGCCTAAAAGACCTAAACACATTTTCAATGATGTTCTCCTTCGCACCATCAGGTTCAGAAATCCACTTGATACTCCTCTTTATTCCCTCTACCATAAGATGCCAAGCAGATGATAACAAGTCTTCACAATGCATCTTGGTTGGCAATTTATGTAAATAGCGTTCATTTTTTCCAATGGCTGGCGGAATACTTGTGAGGGAGTACCATATATTATCATTGAGCTCACTGTATTCACTAACTTTGGGATTGTCTAATTGGGTGTCTTGTCCAATTTTCTTATGTTTTTTTTCTGTTGGTGAAATGTTTGTCCTTTGGTTCCCGCGTTCGGATCCCTGTGGTATGGTTGATCTCTGCTGGTTTGTCCACTCAGAGGTTATGTCCTGCTCATATGCCTGTGCTAGAAGAGACTTTGGTGTGACTGTTTGTGCTTCAGAGTGTCCTCGATGCAGTTGCGTTGATTTTGATTTTCTTCTTGTATCCCTGGTATGACCCTGGTGGAACTGGGCTTGACTTACCGGTACCTTCATTTTCGAATCCTTAGTTTGAGCCTGGTGAAGCTGAATTGGCTTTGAATTAATTTTTATGTCTCCAGTTCGTTCTAAGTGCAGTTGTGTTGCTCGTGACTTTATTATCGAATTCTCCGTGAAATCTGTTGGCGACTTTGACCGCATTATTAAACCCAGCGGAGACTGTGATTGTATTCTGGTATCGGATAAGAGATCCTGGTGAAGTAGCTCTGCCTGTGATGTATTGTGATGGGTGTTCCGCTTCCTTCTGACGGATGCTGTGGTGGGGTCGATGCCACACTCTAGCTCTGTAACAGTTTGATACACAGTTAACCCCTTCTGTAAAGGCAACATATTTGTGATGTCTTTGTAATTGTAGTTAGACAAGTTTATGAAGCTTAGGAAGGATATATGGTAGCTATAATGATGAATTAAGATAGTCTGTAGCCTTTTAATTGGTAGATGTCATCCCTAAGCTGAATACAATAATGTAATATTGTCCAGAATATTATTAATATTATATAATTGGTATTGAATGGGTTAAGGGGAGGCTTTGGGCATTTTCTGGACTTCCTTCTCCCTTATGTTTAGCCTTGCTAATTTTGAAATTTTAAGACATTCGCCCTATTAGCTTGGCGACTTTAAGATCTCTCCTGTCCCTTAGGTGTCGATCTTTTCCTGGCGAGCGAAAGCGAGCATGCAATTTAGAGCTGGCCATTGAGTGGGACATTTTTTTTGTACAAAAAAAAAAAAAAATGCGCAAATATATCTCTTAGGAGGGTATTGGGGATATATATTTGATGGAAGTTTAGGGAAGGTACCGTACTAAAATAGTCACAGATACATAAAAAAAAAATAATAATAAAAAAAAATAATAATACCGGTAATAATAATAATAATAATGATAATAATAATAATAATAATAATAAAATAAAAAAAACATAGCTCTTAATACAGGAACATACAGCAAGGAGACATTACAGGACTTTGCCAAAGACTGACATATGGCACTTTACTTTACCAATAAAACATGACTTAACCTTACCAAAGAATACCCCTCATTATGCCATATGTAACCCCTTCAGGATTGCCATGCGGTTTTGCAATATATTTTGGCTATCATTAGACAACTTTATGCACCTTAGGGAGGATCTCTAGGAATGAAGGTGTTAAATGGTGACAGACCTCCTGAGTCCTGCTTGTATAGGTTCGAATCCTAACCCTAGCTATTATATTTGTCATCAAATATACAACATATATATATATATATATATATATATATATATATATATATATATATATATATATATATATATATATATATATATTCCAGGAATGTAATGAAAAAGATGTCACGTGTACTGTATGGGCTAATTTGATATATTGAGACGTTTAACCCCTGTATCACCATTACGTAATTGTCATCATATTCTGGTTTCCATTAGACGATTTTGTTTAGTTTGTAATGTTACTACAGTATAATACTCTAATGGGGAAATACGGTCTCAATAAACCCTCTGAAAAACAAAGGTCCTTCTTAAAGGGCATAAAATCATCTAGTATTAACCAGAATCAAAGGTAAAAAGTGGTCATGGTGCTGAACAGGTTAAGATTATGGCGTATTTTGATTGTATATTCTGACTATCATTAGACGATTTTAAAAAGTTTAGGAAGAAATTGTGGGAATTATAAGGGTAAATACTAACTCAATTAACCCTCTGACTTCCATATACAGTATATACCCTTCCTAATTTGAAGACAAATAATCGTTTAACAATAGCAAGAAAACAGAACAGAATCGCTTCATCGGGTCTTGAGAGGGAGAAAATGCTTGATAATCTTGAAGGGGTTAATTTGATACACTGATGAGCTTAAAAGGGAAGACGGACCGGTTTTTTGTTTTTGTTTTGTTGTTTGGTCTATTAATTAATGTATTCCTTTATATCTTAGTTTCCTCGCTAGACCTCCATCAAGCTTAGAAAAACACCCCCTAGACAAGATAAATTTGTAAATTTGTCGGTAGAAAAATTTCCCGGTCGAAGACCGGTTCCTCTTAAAATTTCAGGCTCGCTTTCGCTCGCCAGGAAATAATCGACACCACAATGGCACAGAAGGTCTTAAAATTGACAACGAAATGGGGCGAAAAGTGTTAAAATCGCTAAACTGATGGGCCGAACTTTCACGAGGGAGAAAGGGGACCAGAAAAACGACCCATCTCCTCTTAACCTCAGCAGTCCATCAGCCTCCTCTTATAATTGGTAAAACTAACGCTGCCTTACCTTCTCCTAGCGCTCGCCTCAAACACAGGTCTCCCACAGTACTGCTTCGGTCTGAAAGAATAAATTCCTAATATCACCAACCCATCAATTTACGTACAAATAAACCTATCTATATCTATATACTCAGGCCCAATCCCCACTTTTTTTTTGTTTGGGGGGGGGGGGACTCAAGACAGAGCCCGAATAGGGACAACACATCATAAAACAATGAACACATAAACACAAAATACAAATTCACACACATCAATGAAATTCAATGAATACATGTGGTACTTCCAAGATTCGAACCTAGGATCCTCACACAGAAATCCAGCATACAAACTATGAGCCCCTTCTGTACTGGCGATGTCTTTTATATTGTATTATAGCTATGTTTAGATGTTTATATTGTATTATGGCTATGTTTAGATGTTTATATTGTATTATAGCTATGTTTAGATGTTTATATTGTATTATAGCTATGTTTAGATGTTTATATTGTATTATAGCTATGTTTAGATGTTTATATTGTATTATAGCTATGTTTAGATGTTTATATTGTATTATAGCTATGTTTAGATGTTTATATTGTATTATGGCTATGTTTAGATGTATATATTGTATTATAGCTATGTTTAGATGTTTATATTGTATTATGGCTATGTTTAGATGTTTATATTGTATTATAGCTATGTTTAGATGTTTATATTGTATTATAGCTATGTTTAGATGTTTATATTGTATTATGGCTATGTGTAGATGTATATATTGTATTATAGCTATGTTTAGATGTTTATATTGTATTATGGCTATGTTTAGATGTTTATATTGTATTATAGCTATGTTTAGATGTTTATATTGTATTATAGCTATGTTTAGATGTTTTATTGTATTATGGCTATGTTTAGATGTTTATATTGTATTATAGCTATGTTTAGATGTTTATATTGTATTATAGCTATGTTTAGATGTTTATATTGTATTATAGCTATGTTTAGATGTTTATATTGTATTATAGCTATGTTTAGATGTTTATATTGTATTATAGCTATGTTTAGATGTTTATATTGTATTATAGCTATGTTTAGATGTTTATATTGTATTATGGCTATGTTTAGATGTATATATTGTATTATAGCTATGTTTAGATGTTTATATTGTATTATGGCTATGTTTAGATGTTTATATTGTATTATAGCTATGTTTAGATGTTTATATTGTAGTATGTCTATGTTTAGATGTTTATATTGTATTATAGCTATGTTTAGATGTATATATTGTATTATAGCTATGTTTAGATGTTTATATAGTATTATAGCTATGTTTAGATGTTTTTGTGCAGTTTAAGAAGGATCTGTGGTAGTGAAAAGTGTTAAGGGAGATTGTTCGAAGCCTGGCTATTGCTGGAGCCCCGTTTTAAACTGAAGAGAATCGTCTACTAGTAGCCCGAATGATGTTAAAAGCACCTCTACGGTACAGAGGGGATTAAGCTACCAAGACAGTTAAGGGGGTAGTACTCGCTTTTTCTGGACCCCCTTCTCCCTCATGTTTAGCATATTAGTTTTGAGGTTTTAAGACGTTCGTTCCGTTAGTTTGGTGATTTTGAGACCTTTCACCTCATTGTTTTGTCAATATTAAAACCTTTTGTTCCGTTTATGTGTCGATTTTTTCCTGGCGAGCGATAGCGAGCCTCTAATTTTAGAAGGAATCGGCCTTCGGCTGGGACATTTTTCTATCGAAAAATTTATAAATTTATCTTGAAAGGGGGTCTAGGGGGTGTTTTTCTAAGCTTGATGGAAGTCTAACGAGGAAACTCAAAAATTAATTAGTAACTAAATATATAGACCAAAAACCAAGCACTACCCCCTTGTCGCCTAAGCACATTTCACGACAATATCCTTTGTCGAATACTGGATATAAATTTTAGGATGTACAGTCAACTCGTTTAATCCGCAGAGTCTCAGAGATCGGTGTTATGCAATTATTTTTGTTTAGGTTCATGTAGGAAACAGTATTGCTTATATATTTCTTGATTCATTCTGTTTCCACTTTGTATACTGTAAAATAATATCTTATATACATTAACTTTTAAGCTTCAAATAAGCCTAAACAATATTCTGAGACTGTCGATTATACGAGTTGACTGTACTTATACCCAACTCAACTATTATAGCGCAGTGATTACATTTTTGATCCACCAAAGTACATTCATGGGGTACTTTGTCGAAATCTTTCAGGAAATCGTTATAGATAGTATCAACAGCTTTACTTTCATCATACTTATAAAAAACAGCAACACAGAAATCGAGGAGTTTTGTTAGGCTTGACCGCTTGATTTGAAAGCCATCCTGAGAATCTTGTATTAAGGGGAGTGACCTGCTTTTTGTTATTTCTGTCCTTTTCTCTCTTTCTCTGACTTGTATCCATTCGGCCCCATTCAGCCAACTATTTTAAGACGTTTATCCCCATCTAGGTGTCGATTTCTTCCTGGCGAGCGATAGCGAGCCAGCATTATATGAAGAAATCCGGCTTCGCCGAGACATTTTTCTATCGAAAAATGTACAAATTTAGCCTGCTGTCAAAAAAAAAAAAAAATATGCTGGCTCGCTACCGCTCACCAGTAAAAAATTGACACCTGGATGGGGATAAACATCTTAAAACAGTAGGCTGAATGGGGCCAAATGGATACAAGCCAGAGAAAGAGAAAAAAGGACAGAAAAAAACAGGTCACCCCCCTTAATCTATTTTCTTCTAGGTGGCTTACAAAATTTAATATATATCTGATTATTGTTTCAAGCAATTTACATATGACTGAAGTCAAACTGATTGGACGACAGTTATATGGTAGCGATTTACTTCCTTCTTTTTTTAGAAATAGGAGTTACTTGTGCTAATTTCCATACATTAATACGTTTCCACTTTGCATTGTATTGTCTAACAGTAGAGCTAATGATTTTGATATCTCGTAATTTATTTGTTTTTCAAAACTCTTGCCAAAATGTTATCGAGTCCATGGGTTTTGTTAGACTTAAGTTAGATAATACTGATTAGTACATCTCTTTCCGTGATTATGATGTTATTCAGAACATCATTGTTGTTTATTGCACATGGTATGGTGGATGGAATCGAATTCAGATCTGTATTGGTAAATACAGAAGCTAAATATTAATTGAGAATAGTATTCATGTGATTTCGTCATCAACAAGAACTCGTCTGTCATAAGTTAGTGGTCCGATTTGAGAGGTTGCCTAATCACCTTTTTACTTCTGATAAATCCATAAAGTTCCCTTGGATTTGACTTCCTTAAATTTGCAAATACGTCATTCAAGATTATTCTTACTGTGATTCATTATCTTGATCTTGATCTTGATTCTTGATTTTAGGGTTGTGAGGCCAGACCCTTATTAGCCCTGACACGGTGTTTGGTCAAAGCTGCAGCGGCCTCCTAGTAAGGAGGCTCAAACGTCAGGGACCCAGGAGGGGCTGAAGAAGCGCAAGAACACTCCCAGGACTCGCGGATGGAAGGAAAGATGAAGTGATGAATGATGGCACCCAGCAGGAAGAAGACACGTGGTGAAGTGAAGAGGCAAAGACGATTGAGCCAACACAAACCCCAGAAGCAGAAGGCGTCCCTGGCACCGACGGGAAGGTGGGGCCCATTATGGAACCCCGAAGAAAGCCAAGGATTTGCCGATACCATAGCCGACCATCGTGAGTGTCGCATCCCTCCAGCGGGCAAGCCACGTGTCACAGGTCCAGGAAAGCGCCGACCCCCACCAACCAGAAAGGAGTCAAGATGGCGCAGAGTGAAGCCGGCACAGTCGAATGATCAGAAGATGACATAGGCAGAACAGGGTAGCATGGTGGAAGGAGAGGCCGCTGAACCACCGACGCAGCAGACAATCACCGGGACCGACTGAAGTTCCCCCAAATAAAGCCGCAGATTGCGTCGGGCACTGGGGACGTCTGACCGCGACCGCGATCCAGCAGAAACTGTGATAAATTATAGTTGCTTTGTTTTTCGTCGGAGATTATCACAAGTTTCGTTTTTTGTTCTACTGAAGGTGTTGTGAGCTGTGGCATAAAGACAATCTATGATTTCTTTGTTTCACCATTTGGGTTTGTTGTTTCGAGTTGAGCAACAGCTTATTCTGGCTATCATAAGACGATTGTATACAGCTTAGAACATATCTCTAGAAATCAAAATAGTAAGCACTATACTAATTAACCCTCTGCCTACCACAGCAAAGTCTTAGACTGAAAAAAAAACACGTCTAACAACAGCCACATATTGAAAGGGTTAAAACAAATGACGGTAGAAGAGATTTTTAAACTGTTTAGCTTATGTGTTTTGTATATTTGTGTTAATTTATGTATGTTCATCTATGTGTATGAAAGAGACAAAAGGCAACAATGCTTCTGTTATTTAGCTTGGGGCCTTACCTTGGCTACAGATGGGTATGAATCGTCTGCAGGAAGAGCCGCAGAACACGAGGTAGAAGGACGGGTTAGATCGACACAGCCCCAACAGAGAGCCCAGGAAACAGTAGTGATGCTGATCTATGCAGTCCTCAGGTGCTAAAACAGAGAATATAGTCTTAGTGGTAATATCTGCATCTATACTTTCTCTCTTTTTTTTTCTCTCTCTCTCTCTCTCTCTCTCTCTCTCTCTCTCGTTTTATATATATATATATATATATATATATATATATATCGGATTTCGATTAAATACATGTCTGCCCCCCCATCAGAGTCGAGTTGGGTAGGAATACTGGTAGAAGTATCAAATTCCTTCTTTTAACTCTCGTGATGGTGTAGGTGGCTGAACCTCCTGCCTATATGGTTCAAATCGTAGCCCTGTCAGCTATATATATATATATATATATATGTATATAATTAATAAATGCACTGAAATATCCAACTCTAGCTATTCCCAAGCTTTCTGGCATCTAGCCAAAAACCTCTCCAACAATTTCTCTTCCTCGTTTTTCCCTCCCCTTTCTCACTCTGATAACCCTCACTTCTTCCTCTGACAAAGCTGAACTCTTCGCTCAAACTTTCGCTAGAAGTTCCACCTTTGATGATTCCGGTGCTATTCATCCCCATCCACCCCCTCTCTCCTACTTATGCCTAATATCCTATTCTCTTCTAAATATGTACTTTCTACCCTCTCTGGGCTTAATACTAAGAAGGCGTACGGTCAGGATGGTGTTCCTCCTGTTGTACTAAAACACTGTACTTCCGTGCTGACTCCCTGCCTAGGCATACTCTTTCGTCTCTGTCTCTCCTCTAACGTCTTTTCTCCTTGCTGGAAGTTTGCTCTCATTCAACCTGTCCCAAAGAAGGGTGACCGCTCTCAACCCTCCAACTATCGTTCAATTACTCTCATCTCTTGTATCTCTAAAGTTTTTAAACTATTCTTACTTCCAAATTTATTAAACATTTGTCTTCTCATATTTTACTCTCAGATCGCCAGTATGGCATCCTTAAGGGTCGCTCTACTGATGATCTTTTTTCATATCTTACTAACTTTTGGTCATTCTCCTTTCGGGACTTCGGTGAGACCTTTTCTAGTGCGCTAGACATATTGAAGGCATTCGATAGAGTCTGGCACAAATCTCTAATTTCTAAACTACCCTCCTTCAGTTTATATCCCTCCATCTGCGCCTTTGTCTCTAACTTCCTTTCTGGTCTTTCCATAGCTGCGGTTGTGGACGGCCATCGTTCACTTCCTCATCCTTTCAACTCCGGTGTTCCTCAGGGTTCTGTCCAATCTCCAATTCTATTTATAATGTTTATAAAATAATGATCTCCTCAACTTTACCTCCTGTTCTATCCATTCATATGCAGACAACTGTACCTTACACTACTCAACTAGTTTTCCAGAACGCCTCAGCCAGCAATCCCTCAAAAACAAACGTAATGAAGCCATACAACACTTATTTTCTGATCTAACTTCCATTTCCAATTGGGGCAGAGAAAACCTAGTTACCTTTAATGCTTCCAAAACCAAATTTCTCCATTTATCTACCCGCCATGAACTCCCAGAGGACTATATCCCTTTATATTTCAACAATACAAAGATCAACCCTTCATCTTCTCTCAGTATTCTCGGTGTCTCTTTTTCTTCTGATCTCTCTTGGAAGGACCATATCACCACTCTTGCTAAGGCGGCCTCCCAGAAGCTGGGTGTGCTCAACCGCATCAAGGGGTTCTTTACCCCTGCACAACTTCTTGCTCTGTACAGGGGCACAGTGCATCCTTGTATTGAGTATCGTTCACATGTCTGGGTAGGATCCTCTCACACAATACTTCTAGACAAAGTAGAAAGGAAAGCCTTTTGTACCATTAACTCCCGTCCACTAACCGACTCTCTGCAATCTCTCTCTCTTTTCGCCGCAATGTTGCATCTCTCTCACTATTCTATCGCTACTACAATAATCAGTATTCCTCAGAGATCTCTCAATGTATACCACCTCCTCTGCATAGGCCGTAGGGTATGTAGTACCCATCTTGCAACACAATCCCACTCTGACTATGTGCAGCTCTACAACTCAAGAGTTAAACAATACGTTCAATCTATCTTCTATTCAACAGCTGAGCTCTGGAACTCTCCCTGAATCCATCTTTCCCTCATACTATGACTTAAATTGTTTCAAACTCTTAGTGTCCAGACATTTTGGCTCGAACATTCCTTGATTTTGGCCCGGTCACTCTTTCAACTCTGGGGGACGCACTCGTTACAGGCAGTTTTGCCTTTTGTCTCCCACATAGAAAAAATAAATAAAAATAAGAAGTTCACTTCTACATGGGTACATTAGGATAAACACAATTAATTTGAAAATTACGAGTACACGAGTACGCAAATTGGAGGTTATTAAGGTAAAAAGGCTGCCAGCCAATCAACACGCTCCCTTTAACCTTCCCTTTAAACCAGCTGAGTTTGACACTCTGGACTCTGGAGGTAAACATGCCACACCTTCCCGGCCGACCAATCAGAAGCCTCCGTTTTCGGAGCTGACAGCTACGTGTACAGCTTCACGTTTAAACTCGGCTCTCGCTCTCTCCACAGGCCGTTTCCTCTGGTTGCAATAGGTCTAATGCATCAGTGCCAGCCCTATACTCCCGTAAACCACTAAAAGACTTTCACAACCAGCTTCCAGGAACTTATTATGGAGAGAAAAGAGTTGAAGCGAAGGAAAGACATATTCAAGCCCCGCAGCCAAAACATCGACTGGCCGAGAGGGCGGCTCAGCCAATCACAGCGCCGGAAAGCGGGAGGCAGGGCTATATCAAGGAGGTGCGGGAAGCTGCAGAGTTCATTCACCTCTCGGACTCCACTGGGCTAACTTTTTGCAACCCACATTATCTCCCTCGCTTCGGCACCCATGGAAACTTGGATCCACTTGTTTCACCCTTCCAGCCCACACCACTTGTTCCAGTAAAGTCCACCTCGGGCCTAGCATCACTCTCCCCTACTAGGCGGATACACCTTCAGTATCCGGCCGCCTGTCCTCACATCGCTGGCTTGCACACCTACAGCCAAGCGATTCAAGAGGGACAACAAATAGTAGATGGGAGAGAAGATTTCCAGTTGAGCTATTGGCCGGCTCTGAGGTGGTGAAGTTGTTCCAGTAGATACCTAAGACTGTCTTATATTTTTAAAGGACCCATATTGGACCCGAACCAGATTTCGAGAAAGAGAGAAAATGCTTGACAAACCCAGTGGTTCCAACCAATAATAATTGATGTGTTCTTATAGGACAAAATAAGGAGAAAGATACTAGACTTATGTAAATAAATAAAAAGATGATGTGTTAAGAGAATAATAGTTATTTTTGATAGAGAAGGCTCCATGCCGATTAACTATCAATAGTATAGGATCTTGTAGGGCAGCAAATAGATATTAACATTAAAGTAAGAGGAGATAATTCATTAATAGATAAGCAACTATAGGGCTCAGGGGAATAAAGAATAGTTGCAATTAGATCAGCTTTTAGAAATAGGTAAGGAGGACACTAGTCCGTATGATCATCTATATCTTATTGTTATAAAGGAAACATTATCAATCATATTGTTTAAAGGAATATTCCGTCGGTTCCGTGGTAAGCGTCACTAGTATTAAATCCAGGATAATATTGTAATCATAAAATATATGTAGAGGATTAAGCGGTGGATATTGTTCATGTAGGTGTTTTGAGATACTGATCATATCAGGCCATTTGTTGAGATATATTATTGGAATAGGTGGTATATGTGGCATACGGACTTATTGGTAATAGGGTTAAGAGAATATATAATCTCAGAGTGTTCTAGATAATGAGATCGAGGTCATGTGTAGTAACGCCCTGGTCTCTTGAGTAGACATATTAGGGCCCGGTTAAGTTATATGATTTTGGAGTTTAGTTAAGAAAATATCTCTTGTTCTAGACAGGGAAATAAAGGTCGGTTTTATTAATGCCCTGGTCTCTTGAGTAGACACAGTAGGGCCCGGAAAAACTCTATTATTTTGGAGACTAGTAACGTGCCTTTGGATCGAAGTCGAAGTGAGTCAATACCTGAATAGCGGGAATCTAAATAGGTGGTAACGGGAGCTCTCGAGTTCCAATGTACAACCTATGGTGGATCGACGAAATATGCAATCTGAGTATTGAACTCATTTCGGCCCGAACAGAAAAATAGTTACTTGGTTAGCATAAAGTTAGTAGTAAGTTTGTTAAATAAAGTTTACGAACTTCTTAATGACTGTCGAATTATTCCCCACCTTAGTAGTATAATTAGAATAAGAAAATAAGTACTACACTTATATTAATGAAATTAGTTGTTGAATTAATTATACTTAAGCGAAATTAAAGGAAGGTAAGAGCCAGTAATTTGAATTTTCAAGTTAAATGTGTTTATCCTAATGTACCCTTGTAAAAGTGAACTTCTTATTTTAATTACTCGTGTTTAGCTTAACATTGGTCTAGCTATTCATTTTTAACTTGACTTAATGTGACTCGTGTACTAATTCATTATTAGTGTCTATATTGACATTATGTCCAATATGATATAATTTTATTTATTAATTTGAATTGTCGATTTTAGACCACTGAAGATGACCTAAGAAAGTCTTGAAACGTCTGGCCCAAGAACATGAAAATAAAGATGGTAATGTTCGTGACTTCCATTATTTGACTCTTCCTCCTCAAGATCCGGATCCCCAAGAACAATCCTATCTCCAAAGTTTTTGTTTTCGTTTTTTTCTATATGAGTGAGGGAAACAAAAGGCAGAACTGGCTTTATCGAGTGCCTCCCCCAGAGTTGAAAGAGTGACAGGGCCAAAATCAAAGGGACGTTCGAGCCAAAATGCCTGGACACACGGAGTTTGAAAACAATTAAGTCATAGGAAGAGGGAAAGACTGATTCTAGGAGAGAGTTCCAGAGCTCAGCAGTTGAATAAAAGACAGACTGAGAATAACGTTTCACTCTTGAGAAGGAGAGTTGCACATAGTAGAAGTGGGATTGTGTTGCAAGATGGGTATGACGTACCCTATGTATATGTGGTATACACTGGGAAAGCTCTGAGGAACATTGATTATTATAGTACCGGTAGCGATAAAATAGCGAGAGAGATGCAACATTGCGGCGTAGAGAGAGAGATTGCAGAGAGTTGGTGAGTGGGTGGGAGTTAATGATACGAAAGGCTTTCCTTTCTACTTTGTCTAGGAGTTCGGTGTGAGAGGATCCTCCCCTCACATGTGAACAATACTTAATACAAGGACGCACTGTGCCCCTGTACAGAGCAAGAAGCTGCGCAAGAGTAAAGAACCCCTTGAGGCACCCCTTGAGCACACCCAGCTTCTGGGAGGCTGCCTTAGCAAGACTGGTAATATGGTCCTTCCAAGTGAGAGCAGAAGAAAAAGAGATAATGTATTCCATATAACTTATCTAACAGCTTGTGACAAATAAACTTTGATAAGAATTATATTGCCACTATCAATAATACTTCTAATTGACATCACCAGCTTTCTCTCTCTCTCTCTCTCTCTCTCTCTCTCTCTCTCTCTCTCTCTCTCTCTAATGCAAAATAGCCTCAAAATGAACCTAGATTAAGGTATGCATTAAAAGTTGATGATAAAAGCTTACGTGTGAGAGCTCGTTCACCCCTTTAGCACCATGGCGTGTATTTACCTTTTGTTCATGCTAAAGTTAGGCGATTGTAAGCAGTTTAAGAAGTATTTGTTACTCAGAGGGTTTATTGAAATAATATTTATCCCTTTGAGTTCTAGAGGTAGATTATAATTCAGAATAAGGAAAATATTACGCCATTGTGCTGATGGAGTTAATTCTGTAAGGATAATAATTATATGATATACTTGATATCTGTCTATTGCTGGACGCCTTACTCCCTTTCATGAGAGTGGCCATACACATAACATCCCAAGCGGACTTGTCCCCCTTAAGAAGGACAACCTGTTCCAGTTTAATCAAGGACTTACAGGATTGACAATTCAACTTAAGATCCGTCTGACTCCGAGGCCCTCCAAACACTTGCACAACGGGATTGACCATTCAACTTAAGATCCGTCTGACTCCGAGGCCCTCCACTTACTTGCACAACGGGATTAACAATTCAACTTAGGATCCATCCGACTCCGAGGCCCTCCACTTACTTGCACAACGGGATTGACCATTCAACTTAAGATCCGTCTGACTCCGATGCCCTCCATACACTTGCACAACGGGATTGACCATTCAACTTAAGATCCGTCTGACTCCGATGCCCTCCATACACTTGCACAACGGGATTGACCATTCAACTTAAGATCCGTCTGACTCTGAGGCCCTCCATACACTTGCACAACGGGATTGACCATTCAACTTAAGATCCGTCCGACTCCGAGGCCCTCCACTTACTTGCACAACGGGATTGGCAATTCAACTTAGGATCCATCCGACTCCGAGGCCCTCCACTTACTTGCACAACGGGATTGACCATTCAACTTAAGATCCGTCTGACTCCGAGGCCCTCCATACACTTGCACAACGGGATTGACCATTCAACTTAAGATCCGTCTGACTCTGAGGCCCTCCATACACTTGCACAACGGGATTGACCATTCAACTTAAGATCCGTCTGACTCTGAGGCCCTCCATACACTTGCACAACGGGATTGACCATTCAACTTAAGATCCGTCCAACTCTGAGGCCCTCCATATACTTGCACAGTGGGATTGACCATTCAACTTAAGATCCGTCCGACTCTGAGGCCCTCCATACACTTGCACAGCGGGATTGACCATTCAACTTAAGATCCGTCCAACTCTGAGGCCCTCCATATACTTGCACAGTGGGATTGACCATTCAACTTAAGATCCGTCCGACTCTGAGGCCCTCCATACACTTGCACAGCGGGATTGACCATTCAACTTAAGATCCGTCCGACTCCGAGGCCCTCTATAAACTTGCACAACGGGATTGACCATTCAACTTAGGATCCATTTGATATTGATGCTCTCGATATTCTTGCACAACGGGATAGAACATTCAACTTTGGATCCGTCCAACTCCGAGGCTCTCTATATACTTGCACAACGAAATATTTGAGCAGTCCGGGTAATTTTGTGAGACACTGTACCTGCAGGAGGACAAGTGGTGCAGGTAGAAGGACAGTTTACATTCATGAAGGCTGGGTTCTGGTCACACTGTCCTCTCTCACCCCACACCTCACACTCCCTCCGACGGTCGGAACACCCACGAACTGCAAATATATACAAGAGAGGTAATAATAATAGTAGAGATGGTAATGGAAGTAATATAAACAACGATGATGATAATAACATAAGCAATACTTATTCTACTAATATACTATTTATACTAGTGCTACCACCACCACTACTACTACTACTACTACTACTATTACTGCTGCTACTACTACTATTACTTCTACTACTACTACTATTCTATATCGTACTATGCAACCTCAGTTTAATTGTACTTCACTTAACCCCTTGAGGATTATGACTTGGTTTGACAGTTTATTCTGGCTATCATTAGACGATTGTATATAATTTAGGAAGGATATCTATGAATGAAACGGGTAAATATAATCTCAACTCTTTAGCTCTCACAACTTATTCTTAAGGAACCCCACCTTGCTTTTTTTTTCTCTCTCTCTCCCTCTCTCATTGGTTTGTATCCATTCGGCCCCATTCAGCCTACTGTTTTAAGACGTTTACCCCCATCCAGGTGTCAATATTTTCCTGGTGAGCGGTAGCGAGCCAGCATATATATACATTTTTGTTTTGACAGCAAGCTAAATTTGTAAATTTTTCGATAGAAACATTTCTTCGGCGAAGCCGGATTTCTCCATACAATGCTGGCTCGCTATCGCTCGCCAGGAAGAAATCGACACCTAGATGGGGATAAACGTCTTAATACAGTTGGCTGAATGGGGCCGAATGGATACAAGCCAGGGAAAGAGAGAAAAGGGGAGAAAGATAACAAAAAACGGTGATCCCCCTTATGAGTGTTTTCCGGAAATCAGAGGGTAACATCTATGTAAATCAAACCCCTTCTGTACCCGCAACGTCTTTTTAATTTTATGCTTGTTATATATACACGATTTTGTGCAGTTTAAGAAGGATCTGAGGTAGTAAAAGGGGTTAAATGAGATACTTCCTTCAAAGCCTTTTAATTACTGGAGGCCATTTTTAAACTGAATGAATCGTCTAATAGTAGCCAGAATAAAGTTAAAAAGGCGGCACCGGTACTGAAAGGGTTAACACTCTTACTCCTTTCCTAAGCTGAATAATATCGCCCATAAATAGCAAAAAAGAAAAAAGAAAAACTGAAATAATTGAAATAGTTCATGTGTTTTTCACCAACCAACATTACTTCTAAACTCAATTAATGAAATCAACAAATACATGTGGCACTCCAAGGACTCGAACCTAGGATACTCACACCGAAATTACGCGCATTTATGCATTACGCGATCAAGACAGTTACAGAATTATGCACAGGCCTACGATTTATTATACATTTTTTTTAGCAGGGATGTCGGTTTACGTTTTGCTTTGTATTACACAGAGGGAGTTGATAAGCGATGCCACACGAGGACCTTTTCCGATATTTGTTTAGGAGCTAGTTTTGTCTCGCAATATTTAACCCATTCAGGACCGGTGACATCTATCTATCTAGCTATTGCCTGACGCCGTGATCCCCGAAGGGGTGGCCACGAACGAACCGCCCCCATCCACCTCTGTCCCCAGTCAGTCGACGCCCCTCCCCCCAACCAGCACCGCCTTCGTTCATGTACTTCCTCACTCCATCCTTCCATCTCTCATTCGGTCTACGTCTCCCTCTCTATCCCTCCACCTCGCTCTCGTACACCCTCTTAGTCATTCTCTCGCTTTCCATACGTTCCATATGGCCGAACCATCTCAGGTTGTTCCTTTTCACACTTTCCAGCACATCTACCTCCACACCACACCTTCTTACTTCCTCATTTGTCTGTCTATCCCTCCATGTAACTCTGCACGCACTTCTTAAATAATTCATTTCCACTGCTCTCACTCTTGGTCTGAGTCTCTCAACCAACGTCCATGTTTCGCTTCCTTAAGTCAGTGTCAGGATTACCACACTGTCATGCAAGGACTTCTTCACTTCCATACTGACCACCCTATTTCTTGTTACTGCTTTCAGCATTCATACAACCCTCTTCCCCTGTTGTACCCTCTCCCGCACTTCTTCATCCATAGTCCCATCATTACTCAACACACTGCCCAGATACTTAAATTAGTTGACGATCTCCATAGCCTGACCGTTCAGCTTAACCTCACACTCTGTGACTTCACCCCTTTCGAAGACCATAACCTTGCTCTTCCCTGCATTTACCTTCAAATTCCGTTTTTCGCACACTGTTCCAAACTCATTTACCAGACCCTGCATCTCCCATTCATTATCACTCATCAGAACTGTATCATCCGCACACAGCAGTATAGGTAGCTTCCACTCAATTCCCTCCCTTTTCAGCGATACACCAACATCCACTGCTCTTGATATTATTTCTTTCATGACTCCATCCATATATACAGTAAACAACCACGGGGACATCACACACCCCTGTTTCAAACCAACATTCAGGTCAAAGAACTCGCTCTGCTCACTCTCCACACGTACTGCCGCCTTTGCACCCTCATACATGCTCTTCACTGCTTTCAGCAACTTGCCATCTACTCCGTATATTCTAAGTACTTTCCACAAACCTTCTCTATTCACTCTGTCATAGGCCTGGTGTATTTATTTTGTATTAATTTCACCACAACACCAAGCACCACTAATGAAATTAATGAAAGCATATATGTGATCCACCAGGATTCGAACCCGGGTTATCACACACAGATTTTTAGACGCCTTAACCATTACACCACCAAGACGGATAAAGGTTTATGCACACTCCTACGACTTATTATCAATTCTCGAATACTGGATATTAATCTAATCATGTTCATATTCCCACCACACTATGGTAGCCTAATGTTTAAGTGAGAGGAAAGCATATTCATGGGGCACAGATAAATTAGAACGGCCTCGCTACGAAATATCCCTGAACCTACTGATAATCTATTTTGTATTAATTTCAGACAGTTTTATTAACTTATCCGCGGCGAGACTCCGATTCGTTAAACGTTGTGAAGGGCGAAGCTATTGCATTAATTTCTGATGAAAATCGTAATTTTCCGATAAATATCGTTATTACTTATTCATATGCGCCTATTTTATGTTTAATATGAAGATAGTTACATGTTACAACAATAAAACAAGTGGGAAAATATTTGGGGGGTGACAAACACGAAATATTCCCGAGCGGTTCATTCATGGAGTTGACAGAGAGCGAAACTGCACCTTTCCTTCACGAGGTCTCGAGCGAGACTGGAGGTAGTGTGGGCTAATCTCTCTCTCTCTCCTCCCTCCACACCCATCCCTTTCGACCTTGAAACCGGGTAGGGAGTTTTGGCGCCATAAATAAACCGACAATCACAGGAATAAGAGAAAAATAGGTGATAATTGAGGGGGGGGGGAGGGGGGGGAAGGGGGAAGGGGGGAATTTGGACACATGTGGAGGAGTGATAGAATGTATGGAGAGGAATTATCTCACATATTTACACATTCCTTTGTTTTGAGTGACAGTGGGATGTTTGGAAAGTTTTGTTTAGGCCATGGCTCATACGTTTATGGGTTAAGGGGGGTCATAGGATTTTGTTCATCTTTCTCTCCTTTTCTCTCTTTCCTTGGCTTGTATCTACTCGGCCCCATTCAGCCAACTGTTTTAAGATGTTTATCCCAATCCAGATGTCGATTTCTTCCTGGCGAACGATAGCGAGCCAGCATTTTATGGAGAAATCCGGTTTCGCCGGAGACATTAGCTACTTCTATCGAAAAATTTACAAATTTAGCTTGCTGTCAAAACAAAAGTATATATGCTGGCTCGCTACCGCTCGCCAGGAAAATATTGACACCTGGATGGGGATAAATGTTTTGAAACAATAGGCTGAATGGGGCCGAATGGATGCAAGCCAAAGAGAGAGGGAGAGAAAGAGAAAAACAAGCGAGGTGGGCTCCCTTAAGCAAACGAAGGATTCTAATCGTTAAATGATTACAGACTCTCTCAATTAATCCGTTTAGCTACCATATATCCTTCCAAAGTGCGATAAATTCGTCGAAATGCAGATGAAATAAAAACAAAATGACATCACCGGTACTGAAAGGGTTAAGTTTTTATTAAATGGGTATTGGGAGCTAGACTGAAATTATACAATGTTTGGTGGCTTAAGAATAATGTTTAATTCTGAAGTTACCAGACGAAAATTGCTCCATAATATTGCCGGAAAAACGGCTCTTGTGACACCGGCTTAATTCTACTATACCAGTGACCTCTTTGTTGTTCTATTCTGGCAACTATTAGATGATTTTAGTCAGCTTAGAAAGGACTTCTAGTACCGTAGTATACAAACTACAGTCTATCTCAGTTTATCCTTTTGTGCTACCACTGATCCTTCCTAAGCTGAATAAAATCGTCTAATAGTGTCCAGATTATGATACAAAGGACGTCACCGGTACTGAAGGAGCTAACCATCACCTCGGGGTTCGTGTATACAAAGGACGTCACCGGTACTGAAGGAGCTAACCATCACCTCTGGGTTCGTGTATGCAAAGGACGTCACCGGTACTGAAGGAGCTAACCATCACCTCTGGGTTCGTGTATACAAAGGACGTCACCGGTACTGAAGGAGCTAACCATCACCTCTGGGTTCGTGTATACAAAGGACGTCACCGGTACTGAAGGAGCTAACCATCACCTCTGGGTTCGTGTATACAAAGGACGTCACCGGTACTGAAGGAGCTAACCATCACCTCTGGGTTCGTGTATACAAAGGACGTCACCGGTACTGAAGGAGCTAACCATCACCTCTGGGTTCGTGTATACAAAGGACGTCACCGGTACTGAAGGAGCTAACCATCACCTCTGGGTTCGTGTATACAAAGGACGTCACCGGTACTGAAGGAGCTAACCATCACCTCTGGGTTCGTGTATACAAAGGACGTCACCGGTACTGAAGGAGCTAACCATCACCTCTGGGTTCGTGTATGCAAAGGACGTCACCGGTACTGAAGGAGCTAACCATCACCTCTGGGTTCGTGTATACAAAGGACGTCACCGGTACTGAAGGAGCTAACCATCACCTCTGGGTTCGTGTATACAGGGGTTTGATTTTGGTGACACAGAATGAGTTAACCTTCACCTTTGAAACGTTTGATTTTGCTGACACAGAAGTAGCTAACCATGACCTCTTGCTCCGGTACACGGGTTTGATATTGATGACACATAAGGAGTTAACCATCACCTTTGAAACGTTTGATATTGATGACACAGACGGAGATAACCCTGACCTTTGAAACGTTTACCATTGATGACACAGAAGGAGCTAACCATCACCTTTGAAACGTTTGCTATTGATGACACAGAAGGAGTTAACCATCACCTTTGAAACGTTTGATATTGATGACACAGACGGAGATAACCCTGACCTTTGAAACGTTTGCCATTGATGACACAGAAGGAGCTAACCATCACCTTTGAAACGTTTGCTATTGATGACACAGAAGGAATTAACCCTCACCTTTGAAACGTGTGATATTGATGACACAGAAGGAGCTAACCCTCACCTTTGAAACGTTTGCTATTGATGACACAGAAGGAGTTAACCCTCAGCTTTGAAACGTTTGATATTGATGACACAGAAGGAGTTAACCATCACCTTTGAAACGTTTGATATTGATGACACAGAAGGAGTTAACCATCACCTTTGAAACGTTTGATATTGATGACACAGGAGCTAACCTTGACCTTTGAAACGTTTGCTATTGATGACACAGAAGGAGTTAACCCTCGCCTTTGAAACGTTTGATATTGATGACACAGAAGGAGTTAACCATCACCTTTGAAACGTTTGATATTGATGCCACACCAAGAGATAACCATCACCTTTGAAAAGATATATTTTTATTACACAGAAGGATTTACCCATCACCTTTGAAACGTTTGCTCAACTCTGGAGTCGGGTATGCAAGAAACGTTTGATTTGGATGTACAGAAGGACCCAACCCTCACCATTGGACTTTGGTATGCAGGTGTTTGATATTGATGGCACAGAAGGAGCTAACCCTCGCCACCTGACACGGGTATACAGGGATTTTGATGACACATAAGGAATTAACCATCAACTTTGAACACAGAAGGAGAAATCCATCACCTTTGAAACCCTTGATTTTGATTACACACATTGAGCTAACCCTCACCCCTTGTCTCCGGTATAGGCTACAGGGGTTTGATACTGATGGCACAGAATAAGCTAACCATCACCCATGAAACGTTTGATTTGGATGACAGAAGAAACTAGCCCTCACCTCTTGACTCGGGAGTCAGGCATACAGGTGCCACAAATGTTTGATATTGATGGCACAGAAGGAGCTAACCCTCACCTCTTGACTTAGGTATACAGGTGTTTGATTTTTATGGCACAGAAGGAGCTAACCCCCACCTTTGAAACGTTTGCTATTGATTACACAGGAGCTAACCCTCACCTTTGAAACTTTTGTTCATGATGACACAGAAGGAGCTAACCCTCACCTTTGAAACGTTTGTTATTGATGACACAAGGAGCTAACCCTCACCTTTGAAACGTTTGTTATTGATGACACAGAAGGAGCTAATTACCCTCACCTCTGGACTCGGGTATGCAGGTATTTGATATTGATGACTCAGGTATACAGGTGCCACAAACGTTTGATATTGATGCCACAGAAGAAGCTAACCCTCACCTCTTGACTCGGGTATGCAAGAAACGTTTGATTTGGATGGTACAGAAGGAGCTAACCCTCACATCTGGACTTGGGTATACAGGTGTTTGATTTTGATGACACAGAAGGAGCTAACCCTCACCTTCGAAAAGTTTGCTATTGATGACACAGGGGCTAACCCTCACCTTTGAAACGTTTGCTATTGATGACACAGAAGGAGCTAACCCTCACCTTTGAAACGTTTGCTATTGATGACACAGAAGGAGCTAACCCTCACCTTTGAAACGTTTGCTATTGATGACACAGAAGGAGCTAACCCTCACCTTTGAAACGTTTGCTATTGATGACACAGAAGGAGCTAACCCTCACCTTTGAAACGTTTGCTATTGATGACACAGAAGGAGCTAACCCTCACCTTTGAAACGTTTGCTATTGATGACACAGAAGGAGCTAACCCTCACCTTTGAAACGTTTGCTATTGATGACACAGAAGGAGCTAACCCTCACCTTTGAAACGTTTGCTATTGATGACACATGAGCTAACCCTCACCTTTGAAACGTGTGATATTGATGACACAGAAGGAGCTAACCATGACCCTCGAAACGTTTGCTATTGATGACACAGAAGGAGCTAACCCTCACCTTTAAAACTTTTGCTATTGATGACACAGAATGAGCTAACCCTGACCTTTGAAACGTTTGCTATTGATGACACAGGAGCTAACCCTCACCTTTGAAACGTTTGCTATTGATGACACAGAAGGAGCTAACCTTGACCTTTGAAACGTTTGCTATTGATGACACAGAAGGAGCTAACACTCACCTTTGAAACGTTTGCTATTGATGACACAGGAGATAACCCTGACCTTTGAAACGTTTGCTATTGATGACACAGAAGGAGCTAACCCTCACCTGTGGACTCGGGTATGCAGGTGCCACAGGAGGATTGACAAGCCAGTTCCATGAAGGATGGGTTGAGTTCACACTGTCCTTCAGATGCCAGTTCCTCGCAGTCTTCCCCCAGGTTCCGACAGGAGGAGGAGGGCGTGGCGTCTTCTGGGGGGTGTCAGATTCACAGATAAATATTATTATTTATGTTTTTATTTTTGTTTAGCCCTTTCAAGATACGATGATGCATTTATTGTTGCGTGTTGGGTATCATTAGACGATGTTATACAGATTTGGAAGGGTAGGGAATTCAGAGGTTTTTAGCCTTATATCTCCCGCAGATCATACCTAAGCTGTATAAGTTCATCCGATGATAGCCAGAAAAAGCTGTCAGAATGCAGCATAATCTTCAGAGGATTAATTTCAATAAATATTCATACTGTATACAGTATGTGTAGAATATGAAATCCTTGGAATTACTTAGCTAAAATATATACTCATCGAATGTAGACAATTTAACCTTTTGAGAATAATGGCACGTGATGACAGTTAAGGGGCCTTCCCACATCAAGGACTTTTGGTACCGACTCTCTAGGAGTGTCAAGTCTGTGGTACTCCTTGAGAAATGTCACCGTCTGCTTCCGAGTGGAATAAATACACCGAGTAAAACGGGGTAGACCAGACTAACACTCTGTCCTAGTCTGTGTCTTAACAGACTTTGTCTGGAGTGTGACAGAGTGCAGTCGGCTATACATGCCAACAACATCAGAGTCATTACAGACTAAAACGGGGTAGAACAGACTAGGACAGACTAACACTCTGTTCTAGTCTGAGTTTGTCAGGAGTGTGGCAGAGTGCAGTCTGTTGTACATCGGAGTCATTACCGAGTAGAACAGACTAGGACAGACTAACACTCTGTCCTAGTCTGTGTCTTAACATACTTTGTCAGGAGCGTGACAGAGTGCAGTCGGTTATACATGCCAACTACATCAGAATCATTACAGACTAAAACGAGGTAGAACAGAGTAAGATAGACTAGGACAGACTAACACTCTATGTGCCAACCGCCTCTCTGCAGACTTTCGTTTGTTTATGTTATGTTAATAGAGATGGCCACCAGTAGGTTATTGAGTATATTTATAAGTATTAAGGCATAATTACTGCAAGATAACCTGTTCAAATGTTATTATAGGCGTGTATATGAGTTAGTTTGTTAGTGAGATGGGCTTATAATTAGGGTTGGGTGTGAGAGGGATCTGCCTTGTGTGGGCCAATCGGCTTTCTGCAGGCTCCCATTTCCTATGTTCTTATGTAAGCCTACCTTAGTTAGCCTCACCCTTTCAAAATCCGATACCCATTTGTTTCCTTTATTCTGGCTATTGTGAGACGATTTTCATTAGATCAAGAAACGATCTGCGGGAGTTTTGGCGGGATGGGCATGACAGAATATGGAAGAGATGGGTTGTCTTTAAAAGGGATCTGCCTTGTGTGTGCCAATCGCCTCTCTGCAGACTTCCGTGTATTTATGTTATGTTAATAGAGAAATGGTCACCAGCAGGTTTTTGAGTTTACTGTATTTATAAGTAGTAACGCATAATAATTGCGAGATAACCTGTTCAAATGTTATTATATGCGTGTAAATGTGTTAGTTTGTTAGTGAGTTATGCCTATAATTAGGGTTGGGTGTGAAAGGGTTCTGCCTTGTGTGGGCCAATCGGCTTTCTGCAGGCCCCCATTTTCCTAAGTTTGTTTATGTAAGCCTACCTTACTTAGCCTAACCCTTTCAAGATCCGATTACCTATTTGTTTCCTGTTCTCTGGCTATTGTGAGATAGACATTATATCATGAAATGATCTGCGGGAGTTTTGGCAGAAAAGACATGACAGTATATGGAAGAGATGGGTTGTGTTTGAAAGGGATCTGCCTTGTGTGTGACAATCACCTCTCTGCAGACTTCCTTTTTATGTTATGTTAATAAAGCAAATTTCAAACAAGTTTGAAAATGTTATTGCCGCCCAGGGGTGTAACCGACTCATTGGTGGTGCTACAGACTCATTAGGGGTACGACAGACTATCTCCAGGACTCCATGGAGACTCCATACAGTCACTAGTCGGTTTCAGTCGGTTCCACACTCCTTGATGTGGGAAGGCCCCTTTAATTGCACTTTCGGGGGAGGAGGGGGGGGGGGGGGTGAATCTGTGAAGGGGGTGACATGCTTTTGTTCTCTCCTGTTCTCTCTTTATCAGGCTTGTATCCCATTCAGTCAACGTTTATCAAGACTTTTATCTGCATCCAGGTGTCGATTTCTTCCTGTCGAGCGATAGCGAGCCAGCATTGTATGGAGAAATCCGGCTTCGCCGGTGACATTTTTCTATCGAAAAATGTACAAATTTAGCCTGCTGTCAAATTATTTGTTTTTAAATATGCTGGCTCGGTACCGCTCGCCAGGAATAAAAATCGACACCTGGATGGGGATAAACGTCTTATAACAGTAAGCTGAATGGGGCCGAATGGATACAACCCAGAGAGAGAGAGAGAAAGGGTGAGAGAGATAAACAAAAAAGCGAGGTGGGCCCCCTTAAGTAAATGAACCCCTTGAAGATTATGCCACAATTTCTGGCCATCATTAGAAGATTATATTCAACTTAGGAAAGACCTGTGCGGGTAAGAAGTATGACTGAGGGAGTTAGGACAGTTTATTCGGCTATTTTTTTTTTTTTTTTTTTTTTTTTTTTTTTTTTTTCGGTAGACGCCGTAATTCCCGGCGTTCCCATTACCATTATGCGTTTGTCATGAATCGCTAGGTCAAGTTGCCCGGACTTGACATCTACCAATAACATTTTGACAGTACGGCCTCGATCCGCCGACCCTTTGATCAGCAGCCGACGCTCTACTGACTATGCCACGCCTCGCATTTGACGATTTCATTCAATTTAGGACCGAATTGTGCTGATCAGAGGGATAAATGAGATAGTTTTGAGATAGTTTGTACCTCTATGCTTGCTAGGGAGCCTTTCTAAACCGACCAGAATCGTCTATTGATAGCCAGAATGCACTATATAAATACATCATAATCACCTCGCTTTTTTTTTCTTTCTCGCCCTCTCTCTTTGGCTTGTATCCATTTAGCCTACTGTTTTATGACGTTTACCCCTATCCAGGTGTCAATATTTTCCTGGTGAACGTGAGCGAGCCAGCGTATATATATTTTTGTTTTGACAGCAAGCTAAATTTGTAAATTTTTCGATAGAAAAATTTCTCCGGCGAAGCCGGATTTCTCCATACAATGCTGGTTCGCTATCGCTCGCCACGAAGAAATCGACACCTGGATGGGGATAAACGTCTTAAAACAGTTGACTGAATGGGGCCAAATAGATAAAAGCCAGGGAAAGAAAGAAAAGGAGAGAACGATAAAAAAGCCGGTGACCCCCTTAAATTGACTATAACTCATTCAGCACCGGTGATGTCCTGTTCAGTAGATTCTGGCCAGTATTAGATGATTGTATCCAGCATAGGAAAGACCTCTAATAATTAAAAGGCTACAGCTTCGTATAATCCTTTGACCTACCACCCATCCTTCCCAAGCTGAATACATCGTCTAATGATGTCCAGATTATGATGAGCAGACTGTGACCGGTACTGCATGGGTAAATATTGCAATGGATTTCTAGAAGTTTGAGCTACCACAGATACTTTTAAGCTGAATATAATCGTCCTTTGGCGTCCAGAATATGACGGCAAAGGGCGTGACCGGTAGTGAAAGGGTTGAAGGGGTAGTGCTTGTTTTTTCGGTCTATATATTTATTTATTTATTTATTTATTAAGCGGCTCGCTTGGTGTAGTGACTAGCGTCTCGGACTTCCACCCAGAAGGCCAGGGTTCGCGCCCACGCTCGGCGCATTAAAGATTTTTCACAAGCACTGAGTCGTTACCATCCTTCATGAGCAAAGGGATGGGGTAGTAGTACAGGACCCCAATGGAAATACGCCTAACCGGCCTTATTGAGCTATCCTTAGCTAGCTTAGCATGCGCTAGCTTTAAGAACTATTATTATTATTATTATTATTATTTATCTATGTTTGAGTTTCCTCGATAGACCTCCATCAAGCTTAAAAATACACCCTCTGGTCTCCCTTTCAAGATAAATTTGTACATTTTTCGGTAGAAAAATTTCCCGGCCGAAGGCCGGTTCCTTCTAAAATTACAGACTGACTATCGCTCGCCAGGAAAAAAATCTACACCTAAATGACACGAAAGGTCTTGATATTGACAAAGAAATTACACTAAAGGTTTCAAAATCGCCAAACTAATGGAACGAACGTCTAAAAATCTCAAACTATTATGTTAAACATGAGGGAGGAATGGGACCATAAAAACGACCGTCTCCCCTTTAACTATACAGTAGTGTGTCTTATACTCACCATCGTCATCGTCACCCACCGTGCCAACATGAGGGAGGAATGGGACCATAACAACGACCGTCTCCCCTTTAACTATACAGTAGTGTGTCTTATACTCACCATCGTCATCGTCACCCACCGTGCCAACATGAGGGAGGAATGGGACCATAACAACGACCGTCTCCCCTTTAACTATACAGTAGTGTGTCTTATACTCACCATCGTCATCGTCACCCACCGTGCCAACATGAGGGAGGAATGGGACCATAACAACGACCGTCTCCCCTTTAACTATACAGTAGTGTGTCTTATACTCACCATCGTCATCGTCACCCACCGTGCCAACATGAGGGAGGAATGGGACCATAACAACGACCGTCTCTCCTTTAACTATACAGTAGTGTGTCTTATACTCACCATCGTCATCGTCACCCACCGTGCCAACATGAGGGAGGAATGGGACCATAACAACGACCGTCTCCCCTTTAACTATACAGTAGTGTGTCTTATACTCACCATCGTCATCGTCACCCACCGTGCCAACATGAGGGAGGAATGGGACCATAACAACGACCGTCTCCCCTTTAACTATACAGTAGTGTGTCTTATACTCACCATCGTCATCGTCACCCACCGTGCCAACATGAGGGAGGAATGGGACCATAACAACGACCGTCTCTCCTTTAACTATACAGTAGTGTGTCTTATACTCACCATCGTCATCGTCACCCACCGTGCCAACATGAGGGAGGAATGGGACCATAACAACGACCGTCTCCCCTTTAACTATACAGTAGTGTGTCTTATACTCACCATCGTCATCGTCACCCACCGTGCCAACATGAGGGAGGAATGGGACCATAACAACGACCGTCTCCCCTTTAACTATACAGTAGTGTGTCTTATACTCACCATCGTCATCGTCACCCACCGTGCCAACAGCAACCACGCCTGGGGAGATAAAACAATATTATAGTGGAGAGTTAAATTAATCATGTATTATGCTACGTTAATACAAACTGATAACTATTATTTGGGTGCTGTTGTTCACTCGTAAGAGTTCACTTGAATACACACACACAAACACATACATACACCTCCCCGTGGTGTAACAGACAGCGCATCTGGCTCACAACCAGAAGGTCCCGGGTTCGAGACCCGGGCGGTGAAGAGACATTTGGGCAAGTATCCCAACAGTGTAGCCTCTGTTCACCTAGCAGTATAAATAGGAACCTGGTATAAGTGGACAAAGTTATCCCCTCTGGGGGTTGGTGGTCTGTTACAAGGTGAGAAGGGTATAGGTCAACCTAAGCCTTCGGGTGAGATTGGTACCATACCGTACAGATCAACCCAAGCCTTCGATTTCAGATGTAGCCAATTGACTGATTACAGACTACACTCACATCCACAGCCAACGATACACTAACACATGACATGCACTTCACGCAATACCTTCCCAGTTAAGGAGGCGCGATAATAATGACCTGAAGCTTGCATTGCGTATAATACCCTTGACAAACAAGTTCGGCGAATTAAATACATAAATACATACAAACATACTATATATATATATATATACTGTATATATATATATATATATATATATATATATATATATATATATATATATATATATACAGTATATGCTGTATATATATTACTAAATCGTCCTCTGCTTTCTCGTATCTTCTCTATCAATTCCGCGACCTTGACTTCCTGTCTTATAATTATCTTCGTTTATCATTCTCTCCCGTCTTGCTACTCGCCTGATCGCTCGCAGACATCTCATCTCCACCACTTCCAGTATCTTCACATGCGCTTCTTTCCCTGTCCAAGTATCTGCCCCATAGAGAACCATAGGTCTTACCATGGTCTTGTACAATCGGCCTAATAAGTGATGTCTCGGCACCAAATATATTTTGTTCTATAATTGGTATCAGCAATATCTAAACAGGATTTCTTAATTTAGAGTGAGATAATACCAACATGTTCCTACACTTACCCACCCTATTCAACATTTGACAGACATAAATACAGCACAGAGCGAACCAAACATTATGACAGCTGTGACATCACTTATTAGCGCCACTGTACACCTGTGCCTTTAGCCTCATCGGCGTCCGTCTGTCATGGGTTACTCCACTCACATTTCTCCATGCGTTTCCTGTCCCCTGCAGTCTTGCTTGCACTTCCCTGTTCAGGTCTACATTCTCCTGTACCCAGCTTCCTAGGTATCTGAAGGCTTTTGTTTGCTACAGTTGTTTTCCGTCCACTGCAATCTGCAGTTGTGGAACTAGCTGTTCTCGTGAGACCTCCATTACTTCCGACTTCCCTTTGCTAATCTGCATGCCATGTGCTTCCAGCTGATTGTACTGTTCTACATTTCATTTGCTTGTTGTAGTTCTTCTGCTGTGTTGGTTCCCATTGCGAATGCGATATCATCCAAATGCGATGGACACTGTTTGATATATATATATATATATATATATATATATATATATATATATATATATATATATACGGTATATATGTAATATATAACAAATCCAGCACAGACACAACACAATTCAGAACAAACAATAAGTCTGTAATTAAGTCTTTATATGTCTGGCAAATTATCTGCTACCTCATTATCATATTATTCACACTAATTATCTAAACGTTTCCTTTCGCTTTAATTACCTGCTTTCTCCCTTTCCCCCTCCACATCTCTCTCTCTCTCTCTCTCTCTCTCTCTCTCTCTCTCTCTCTCTCTCTCTCTCTCTCACTCTTACTCTTACTCTCTCTCTCTCTCATTCGCTCACTCTCACTCTTACTCTCTCTCACTCACACTCTCTCTATCTCTCTCTTTTTCGCTCACTCACTCACTCCTACTCTCTCGCTCTCTCTCTCTCTCTCTCTCTCTCTCTCTCTCTCTCTCTCATATAAGTAATAAATACCAATCAGCCAGCCCCAGCGTAAACCAACACTAACCCTTAAAAGATCACGACGCATTTTGACAGTTTATAGTGGCTATCATCAGACGATTTTATACAGCTAAGGAAGCATCGGAGGGAATGAACAGGGTAAAGACTATCTTAATCCACCCTCTGACTCCCATATACCCTTCCTAATCTGAATAAAACCGTCCAATAATAGCCATAACATTAGATACGAATTACGTCTTAGATCCTCAAGGAGCCAAGCTGAACAAAATCGCCTCATGATGTCCATAATAAAGTGCCACAACGCGTCCTAATCCTGAAGGGGTTAACCTATTCAGTACCGGCGACGTCGTTTTCTTTGCATTTTAGCTGTATTTAGACGATGTTATGAAGCTTAGGAAGAATATATGGTAGCTAAAAAGATTAATTGAGATAGTCTGTACTGTTTTAATAGGTAGACGTCCTTCCTAAGCTGAATATAATCGTCTAACAGTTTCCAGATAATAATGAAAAGGACGTCGCCGGTACTGTACGGGTTAAGGGGAGACTGGCCGTTTGTTTGGTCTATTTAATCATGTAGTCATATTATATTTGTTTAGTTTCCTCCCTGAACCTCCATCAAGCATAGAACAACACCCCCTAGACCCCCCTCTGTACATTTGTAAATGTGTACATTTCTCGGTAGAAAAATTTCCCGACCGAAGGCCGGTTCATCTTAAAATTGCAGGCTCGCTATCGCTCGGCAGACAATTATCGACACCTAAATGGCATGAAAGGTCATAAAATTGACAACGAAATGGGGCGAAAAGTGTTAAAATCGCCAAACTAATGGGCCGAATGTCTTATAATCTCAAAACTAGTGGGGCTAAACATTAGGGAGAAGGGGGTCCAGAAAAACGGTCTGCCTCCCTTTAACATAAGCAATACATACCCCAAGCACCCAAGCTAGTGTTGCCAAATTAGCTACTTTCCCGCTCGAGGCATTAACTTCGATCTACAGGCCATTGTTTACATCCATGGTCTATTGTTTTCCAGCTGAGGGTAAATTGCCATGTTACGCCCTTTGTTACTCAGCTATAAGGTAGATTTTGTAGCGAAATATGATGTTAATTATGAAAACTTGGCCTTCATATGACACACGGCCATTGTAGTTTCATATAGTGCCATTAAGGGGGTGACCTGCTTTTTTATCTTTATTTGTTGTATCCATTCGGCCCCATTCAGCCTACTATTTTAAGACATTTATCCCCATCCAGGTGTCGATTTTTTCATGGCGAGCGATAGCGAGCCAGCATTTTATGGAGAAATCCGGCTTCGCCGGAGAAATTTTTCTATCGAAAAATTTACAAATTTAGACAGCTATCTAACTCATCCAAAATATGGTGGCTCGCTATCGCTCGCCAGGTATGAATCAACACCTGGATGGGGATAAACGTCTTAAAACAGTATGCTAAATGGGGCCGAATGGATACAACCCAGAGAGAGTGAACAGTAAAGCAGGTCACCCCCCTTAAGCATCGAAAAATCAGCTACTAAGGAATTCAATTTACCATCAGGTGGAATAAAATAGAGTATAGCAACATATAATTATGCTAGCTATATATTCTGGAGACTAGAGCCATTTTAGAGTAATAGTCTAGACATTCTGGCATTATTCTAGTTATTTTCGGCCTATATATACTATCTAGTCGACTTGATTTGGTAAAGCCGGTGTGACACGAGAGCTTTTATAGTCAACATTCGATGATCAACATTTATGGAGTATTATGCCCTGGTATCGGAAACTAGAATGATGGTAGATGAATTTAGATAACCGAAATAATCTAAATGTTGACCTCGTAAGCTGCCAGACCAGTGTTGAGGATAAACATTGAGGGAAAAAGCGCTCGTGTGATACTGGCTTAAGGGAACCCACCTCGCTTTTTTGCTCTTTCTCTCCCTCTCTCTTTGGCTTGTATCCATTCAGCCCCATTCAGCCTACTGTTTAAAGACGTTTACCCCCATCCAGGTGTGCATATTTTCCTGGCGAGTGGTAGCGAGCCAGCATATATATATTTTTGTTTGGCAGCAAGCTAATTTTTTACATTTTTCGATAGAAAAATGTCTCCGGCGAAGCCGGATTTCTCCATACAATGCTGGCTCGCTATCGCTCGCCAGGATGAAATCAACACCTGGATGGGGATAAACGTCTTAAAACAGTTGGCTAAATGGGGCCGAATGGATACAAGCCAGAGAAAGAGAGAAAAGGAGCATATGATAAAACAAAAGCCGGTGACCCGCCTTAGCCCTGATACCTAACTCACTTAATATGCTCTAGCCTTACCCTGTGCCTCAGCTGCAGCGAGTGGGATGAATGTCAACAACAACACGGCGCCAACACAATAGCACCACACACACACCCTACCACAACCACTCTCTCCAACCATAGTCGATCACTGGCGAGTTTCAGGCTGTAAGGAAGTTGCAGCTGTAGACAACGATATTTTAGCAGATTTTCTATATTTTATTAATTTCACCACAACACCAAACACCTCCAATGAAATTGATGAAAGCATATATTATGTGATCCACCTTTATCAACTCAAATTCGGTCGTAGTGCCTATAAAGATACATAGAAACAAATTCGACAACCTTTTCATTCATCACAAACTCACTTAACCCTCTGACGTTCGACGACGCTCTTCTTGTCTGTTTTTTGGATACTATTTGACGATATTATTCAGATTAGGAAGGGTATATGGAAGTCAGAGGGTTCATTGAGAAAGTCTTTACCTTTTTATATCCCACAGATCCTTCCTAAGCTGTACAAAATCGTCTAATGATAGCCACAATAAATTGCTAAAACGGGTCATATCCTCATGGGATTTTCTTTATTTCTATTGAATATCTATGTGTACGGCTCCAACTTCCATATAGCTAGAAACATGCATGTGGTTAACTTCCTTCGATATGGACAGAATATTACGCGTGCATTTGTTGAGCATATTATGTCTGTTTACCATACGTCCTTCCTAACCTGCATAACATCGACAGACACTAGCCAGAATACGTGACCCGTACTCAAGTGGTTAAGGGGGTAATGCTTGGTTCTTGGTCTATATATTTATATATTTATTTGTTTGTGAGTGTCCTCACTAGACCTCCATCAAGCTTAAACAAACACCCCATAGTCCCCCTTTCAAGATAAATTTGTAAATTTTTCGGTAGAAAAATTTCCCGGCCAAAGGCCGGTTCCTCCTAAAATTAGACGTTCGTTATCGCTCGCCAGTAAAAAATCAACACCTAAAGGGCACGAAAGGTATTAATACTGACAAAACAAATGAGGCGAAGGGTCTCAAAATCGCCAAACTAACGGAACGAACATCTTAAAGGTGGGGGCTCATGGGTTGAGATAAACATGGAATGATAATCGCCAAGCTGTATGTAATTATCTTGCAAAATGCAATGGCACAGAAATAATTATTAACAATGGTATAAAGGATTTTGTGGATCGTCTATACCGGGCCTGTGACGTCACAAGAGTGTAAGTCCACCATCCAGTCTAGGCTAAGGATACTGGTGTGACGTCACTATGACGTCACAGGCCCGGTATAGACGATCCGCAAATTCCTTTATACCATTGTTAATAATTATTTCAGTGACATTGCATTTTACAAGATAATTATATGCAGGTTGGCGATTATTTTTCCATGTTTACCTCAACCCATGGGCCCCCACCTTTAAAACCTCAAAACTAATATGATAAACATGAGGGAGAAGGGGGTCCAGAAAAAGCGAGTAGTAGCCCCTTAAGCGTGGCTGTATTTAGCTTTGGTCCATCCAGTAGTAGCCCCTTAAGCGTGGCTGTATTTAGCTTTGGTCCATCCAGTAGTACCCCCTTAAGCGTGGCTGTATTTAGCTTTCGTCCATCCAGTAGTAGCCCCTTAAGCGTGGCTGTATTTAGCTTGGGTCCATCCAGTAGTACCCCCTTAAGCGTGGCTGTATTTAGCTTTCGTCCATCCAGTAGTAGCCCCTTAAGCGTGGCTGTATTTAGCTTTCGTCCATCCAGTAGTAGCCCCTTAAGCGTGGCTGTATTTAGCTTTGGTCCATCCAGTAGAACCCCCTTAAGCGTGGCTGTATTTAGCTTTCGTCCATCCAGTTACAGAAGTTAATTGGCCACTTAATGGGGGTGACCTGCCTTTTTCTCTCTTCTTTATCTCTCTTTCTCTTGCTTATATCCATTTGGCTCCATTCAGCCTACTGCTTTAAGATGTTTATCCCCATCCAGGTGTCGATATATTCCTGGCGAGCTATAGTGAGCCAGCATTTTATGGAGAAAACCGGCTTCGCCGGAGACATTTTTCTATCGAAAATTGTACAAATTTAGCCTCCAGTCAAAATATTTTGAATAATTATGTTTGCTCGCTACCGCTCGCCAGGAAAAAATCGACACCTGGATGGGGATAAACGTCTTAAAACAGTAGGCTGAATGGGGTCGAATGGATACAAGCCAGAAAAAATGGAGAGAGAAAATAACGAGGTGGGCCCCCTTAAGAGTTTCAAGCTATTAGGGAGTTGGAAGTATACACATCGATATTTAGTGGAATTACCGGCTAAATTACGGTCATAGTACATTTATAAATACATACACGCACATGAATCACACATTACGGTCATAGTACATTTATAAATACATACACGCACATGAATCACACATTACGGTCATAGTACATTTATAAATACATACACGCACATGAATCACACATTACGGTCATAGTACATTTATAAATACATACACGCACATGAATCACACATTACGGTCATAGTACATTTATAAATACATACACGCACATGAATCACACATTACGGTCATAGTACATTTATAAATACATACACGCACATGAATCACACATTACGGTCATAGTACATTTATAAATACATACACGCACATGAATCACACATTACGGTCATAGTACATTTATAAATACATACACGCACATGAATCACACATTACGGTCATAGTACATTATTTTATAAGTACATGCAAGCACATGAATCACACATTACGGTCATAGTACATTTATAAATACATACACGCACATGAATCACACATTACGGTCATAGTACATTATTTTATAAGTACATGCAAGCACATGAATCACACATTACGGTCATAGTACATTTATAAATACATACAAGCACATGAATCACACATTACGGTCATAGTACATTATTTTATAAGTACATGCAAGCACATGAATCACACATTACGGTCATAGTACATTTATAAATACATACACGCACATGAATCACACATTACGGTCATAGTACATTATTTTATAAGTACATGCAAGCACATGAATCACACATTACGGTCATAGTACATTTATAAATACATACACGCACATGAATCACACATTACGGTCATAGTACATTTATAAATACATACAAGCACATGAATCACACTTTATACCCATCAGTAAGCTGCCTTATTATTGCATTTCTTTTTTCTATCGATGCTTATGGCTCCAACTTCTTGTAGTCTGAAATACACAAGTTGTCAATACGAAAAAATGCGTATGCCAAACTTTGAGTTATACTCGTTTAGGGCAAGGTCTTTGGTATTTTCATATATATGAAATTACCGCTCATATAATGAACGGGACTTGAACACGAGCCTACAGGATGGAAAACAGACACGCATCCAACTCTGGCTCTGTTGCCACGAAAAGGTTAAATGAGGGAACCATATTGAAGAACTGCATGTGTGAAGACTGCAAAGAACAGCAAGGAACGCACACAGTTTATCACAGTCACAGGTAAACAAATTCTAACGTAGCCAGGACGGTGGTATAGGAGACACTGACAGGACAATAGCACGGAGCGGAATGGAGTGGTATAAATAGACCCGGTGTGTTATATTATACAGGGTTACCAGATCATGTTTGCTAGATTGTAAATAAACGCCGAATATAGCCAGAATAACGGCACAATCTCTATGCTGTATATCTAAAATGGCTCAAATCTACAGAATATCGCTAGAATTAATGTTGCTAGATGTGAACAATTGTCTCTAGATCGAAATAAATGCCTCTAGATCTAGCGAAAAAGTAGGTAAATTGGCAACCCTTAATCCAGAGAGCATAACATGTAGGTCACTATGCTGGTGGTAGTTTCTCCTTGCCATTCACATCGTGAATGGCAATACTTATAATTATATATATCAATGTTGTCTAGCATGCTGTTTTCTCATCTCTCTGTCTGTCTGTCTGTCACACACACACACACACACACACACGCACTCTCTCTGTCTGTCTCTCTCTCTCTCTCTATATATATATATATATATATATATATATATATATATATATATATATATAAAATCAAGCGTAGGGCCAACACACGTAGGAATGCAGAGAAACTCATAGTATGCGACGTTTAGTGAATCTATTTTCGTCTTCAGGTATACAAACAGAGATAGCGCTAAGCTTCTTTTAGATTTAAGGGAGAGGTAGTTTTTTTTTCTGGACCACTTTCTCCCTCACGCTTAGCCCTTTTAGTTTTGAGATTATAAGACGTTCGCCCCATTAATTCGTCGACTGTAAGACCTTTCGTACCATTCCTCTATCAACATCAAGTCCTTTTGTGTCATTTAGGTGTCGATGTTTTCCTGGCGAACAACATCGAGCCTGTAATTTTGGAGGAACCGGCCTTAGGCTGGCACATTTTTCTTCCGAAAAATTTTCAAATTTATCTGGAAGGGGGATCTTGAGGATAATGTATTAAGCTTAATGTAGATCTATGGAGGAAACTAAAACATAAATATATACAGTATATATAGGCATATATATATATATATATATATATATATATATATATATATATATATATATATATATATATATATATATATAAACCAATACATAAACCCTACCCCTTAAGTATTTTCCTCTAACTTTGTATTTAATGCATTACAATATTATTTATCATAAACAATGTACAATTTACCTATTATTTATAACTGTTATTAAGGGGGGTGACCTGCTTTTCTTCTCTCCTTTTCTCTCTTTCTCTGGCTTGTATCCATTCGGCCCCATTCAGCCTACTGTTTTAAGACGTTTATCCCCATCCAAGTGTCGATGTTGTCCTGGCGCGCGATAGCGAGCAAGCATTGTATGGAGAAATCTGGATTCGTCGGAGACATTTAACTATCGAAATATGTACAAATTTAGCCTGCCGTCAATTTTTTTGTATTTAAATATGCTGGCTCGCTACCACTCGCCAGGAAAAAAATCGACACCTGGATGGGGATAAACGTCTTAAACAGAAGGCTGAACGGGGCCGAATGGATACAAGCCAGAGAAAGAGAGAAAAGGATAGAACAATGCAGGTGACCCCCTCTTAACGTCTTTAACCATTGTATATGATTTACGATACATGTAGACCATTTTATGAAGATTAGGAAGGATATAGGACAGCTAAAAAAATGCATTGCGATAGTCTGTAGCCTTTGAATGCGTATACGTCCTTCCTAATCTGAATAAAATCGTCTAATCATTGCCAGAATATAGTGAAAATTATGTATCCAGTACTGAATGTTTTTATTTTATTTATTTATTTTTTTCTATGTGATTGAGGGAGGCAAAAGACATAACTGCCTATAGCGAGTGCCTCCCCCATAGTTGAAAGAGTGACAGGGCCAAAATCAAGGGACGTTCGAGCCAAAATGCCTGGACACACGGAGTTAGCATTGTAATGTACATGTATACTGTAGTTATATTAAGGGAGCCCACCTCGCTTTGTTTCTCTTTCTCTCCCTGTCTCTTTGGCTTGTATCCATTCGGCCCCATTCAGCCTACTGTTTTAAGATGCTTATCCCCATCCAGGTGTCAATATTTTCCTGGCGAGCGGTAGCGAGCCAGCATATATATATTTCTTTTTTGACAGCAAGCTAAATTTTTACATTTTTCGATAGAAAAATGTCTCCGGGAAAGCCGGATTTCTCCATACAATGCTGGCTCGCTATCGCTCGCCAGGCAGAAATCGACATCTGGATGGGGATAAACGTCTTAAAACAGTTGGCTGAATGAGGTCGAGTGGATACAAGAAAGAGAAAGAGAGAAAAGGAGAGAAAGATAAAAATAGCCGGTGACCCCCCTTAGGTCTAAAAGAAGTGTGTTCTTTGTATGTAGACCTGAAGATGAGGATAGATACCTCGAAACGTTGGCAGCATGACTATACTCTACCTTGGTCCCACTCATTGTTATAAGATTACCGAAAAATTTACAAATTTATCTCGAAGTTAGGCCTTGGGGTTGATTCTTTTTAACCTCTTCAGCAACATAGCGTTTTTTTACCTTTGATTGTGTCTAAAATTAGATGATTTTATGCAGTTTAAGAAGGACCTATGTTACAAAGAGGATGTATGAGATCGTATTTACCCATGATAGTCTTATAGGCAGATTGTAAACTAAAGACAATTGTGTAATGGTAATCACAATATGAGGAAATTTACGTACTGCTGTTGGAGGGGTTAAGGGAGCCCAGACGGTATTGTGCTGTTGGAGGGGTTAAGGGAGCCCAGACGGTATTGTGCTGTTGGAGGGGTTAAGGGAGCCCAGACGGTATTGTGCTGTTGGAGGGGTTAAGGGAGCCCAGACGGTATTGTGCTGTTGGAGGGGTTAAGGGAGCCCAGACGGTATTGTGCTGTTGGAGGGGTTAAGGGAGCCCAGACGGTATTGTGCAGCATAATTTACTGGTTCGGCTCAATGGTTTAAGGAAGGGGCTTAGTTTGCTCTCTAAACCTCTATCAAACTTAAACAAACACCTACAAGACTCCCCCTCGATATAAATTTGTACATTTTTCGGTAGAGAAATGTCCCGGCCGAAGGCCGATCCTTCTTCAAATACAAGCTCGCTATCGCTCGCCAAGAAAACAAATCTACACCTAAATGGCACGAAAGGTCTTAATATTGGCAAAGAAATGGGGCAGAATATATGAAAATCGCCAAACTAATGAGGCGAATGTCTTGAAATCTCATAACTAATAGGGCTTAACATGAGGGAAGAGGAGGACTCGAAAAGCCAACTGCCTCACCTTAATCTAAGTATGTGCTGTGCCCAACTGCAGTATGAATAGCCTAATAATAAACGTCTACAGATAATGATAGTATCTTTTTATACTCTCTCTCTTTGTTGCGAATCAAAGTAAAACAAACCCGAAAGAATTCTATAGTTATATCAGAAAGAAAAAAGTAGTTACTTTAACTGTTGGACCGTTAGTCGATGAAAATGGAGAATACACCAAAGACGAAGTACAAATGAGTAATGCCCTCAATACCTTCTTTGCATCAGTTTTTACAACGGAAGACCTCAGTGATATCCCTACACCATCGCCGATTCAGATTGATAATTCAGATGTTCTAAGCTATATCACCGTTACAGAGAGAGAAGTATTGAATTGTTTAGATAAACTCAAGGTAAACACAACACCTGGACCTGATACAATCTCACCTAGAGTCCTAAAGGAAGCTAAGGATGAGCTCTCTAAACCACTGACATTGCTATTCAATAAATCCTTGCAGTCTGGAACTATGTCTGATCAGTGGAAGCTTGCCAACGTAACACCGATATTAAAAAAAGGCAGCAAATCCCTACCCAGTAACTATCGTCCAATTAGCTTAACCTCATTTGTATGTAAAATGCTTGAAACACTCATAAGAGACAGACTCGTAAATCACTTAGAGGAAAATAACATACTTAAAGAAACTCAACACGGCTATTGTAAAAAACGTTCCTGTTTAAGAAACCTCTTAGACTTCTTCCACAATATCCTCAACCTCTACGATGAGAGTAAAGCTGTAGATATTATATACATTGATTTTCAAAAGGCTTTCGACAAAGTTCCCCACAAACGTTTACTGCTAAAACTAAAAGCGCATGGAATACAAGACGGTGTGTTGAAATGGATAGAAAATTGGCTCAGCGACAGAAAGCAAAGAGTAATCATAAACGGTAAGGCATCTAAATGGACCAATGTAAGTAGCGGGGTACCCCAGGGATCGGTACTAGGACCAATTCTCTTTCTAATTTACATCAACGACATAGCTGAGGGTCTCACCTGTACAATCTCAAAATTTTCTGACGATACAAAAATTGCAAATAGCGTACTCCTAAAAGAACAAGTTGACGATATGCAACACGATCTATATAAGCTGTCATGTTGGGCCCAAATTTGGCAAATGAGTTTCAATGCGGATAAATGTAAAGTACTACATATCGATACCGAATTTTTTTTTTTTTTTTTTTTTTTAACACCTTACGAGCGGCCTATGCGGTTTATTTATGTGTACCGCCCAGCGGGGTGTTTTTAGCCAAAATAGGGCTGTTTACGTGATCATTTTCATGCCTAAATAAGACCCAGAACGTAAAACAAGTACCTATCCCTGAAAGGGCATAAACAGAGCTTTCGAATGACACCATAACGATCCTTGTATGATGGATAGTTTTCTTGCAATAACCGTGCAACGCGAGTGCAAAAAGCAGGTAATTCGGTAGTTTCGGTACATAATTGAGTATGTAGCGAGTGAGAGAGGGAGGAGGGAGCTGAGATTTGTGTCAGTAGGTTCGCCGCGGTGGTCTGGAGCAGTCATACGCTCGCTAGTCTCCTGCACCAATGTCTCTCTCTCTCAGCCACATACGTGCTGAAATGCATCGAGCGCCGCCACATAGTCCAGCTTTATTTAACTCGACTTATGTTGCTCGCCGCTAATTAAGGGTTAAAGAGACAATGAATGGAGGAAGGAAAAACACAGATAAAATAAAAAGGTCCATGTGCCTAAAGGCATCCTCCATTCATAAATTTTTTGTAACAACTGGATTTAAACATTTGTAGATTGTAAGTTTGTGGCAAGCAATTCGAGGGAAGTGAATTCCAAAGAGTAGTAGCTCTGGGGATAAATGAATTCTGATAAGCAGAAGTTCTGCATTGTGGAGGAGAAAGTGTAAATTCATGGGCGCTCTCAGCTGCCCTAGTTCTACGGCGAAAGATGTGGAGAGGCGGCACAATTGAAGCAAGTTCCTCGGAACAATTGCTGTGAAAATATCTGTAGAATAATGCAAGGGATGCAACGTTTCTTCGTATGGATAACGTAGGAAGGTCCTGTGTGATTGCAGGGTTATTTATTAATCTAATAGCTTTATTTTGAATTTTGTCCAACTGCCTCAATGCAACCACTCCACTTCCACCCCACAGAGGTGAACAGTAATCCATCTGAGAACGCACATGACTTTTATATTACGGCCAACTGCACGTCAGTGAAGAATTCTCGAACTCTGTACAGGAGTCCCAGTTTTTTAGAGGCATTCTTAGCAATGCTTCTAACATAATGTGTCCAGCTCAAGTTAGTAGTTAATGTTACACCGAGAATGTCAATACTAGGGGAAGTGGGAATATTTACATCATTAAAAAATATATGGGAGTCAGTGAGATTCTGTCGGTTAGAAAATTGAATGTACTTGGTTTTCTGTGCATTAAAGGAAACTAGATTCTTTTGTCCCCATTCATTAATTCTAGAAAGGTCCTGGTTCAGAGAAATTGCAGTGTTTATTTTTGAATTTATAAGATCGGGTTGGGTGAAAGAATTGGTAAATGTGAAGGAACTGTGGAGTGTTGAGTCATCTGCGTAGGAATGTATTGGATTATGAGTGGTAGATATGAGATCATTGATATGAATGAGGAACAGAGTTGGTGCCAAAACTTATCCCTGGGGAACACCAGCATTTATTGAGTGAAATTGAGAATAAAGGCCATCTACCATTACACATATTTATCTGTTATGAAGATAAGAAGAAATTAGTGGAACTAATGATGCAAGGCCGTAGTGTGACATCTTCGACAATAAGGATTGATGCCAGACTCTATCAAATGCCTTTGATATATCCAGTGCTATTGTATGTGTTTCACCATGTTGGTCTGTAGCTTGGTTGATTTGATGCGTAAGAAGGCAAAGAATGTCTGCAGTTGATCGACATCGTCTAAAACCATATTGCCTATCACTGATTCATTTATTATTCTCAAGATGCTTAATTACGTGATATTTAATATAATTTCAAAGACTTTACCAAGAGTGGAAGTTATAGCTATTGGTTTGTAGTTTGATGGATCTGAAGAGGCACCTTTTTTAGGAACTGGATGGATGTTTGCTTCTTTCCAGGGTACTGGGAAGCATGAGGTATGAGTACACAGACGGAAAAAGAAAAATTTTGCCAATACAGGAGCGAGCACCAAGGAGCAATTCTTAAGTACTATTGGAGGAATTTCATCTGGACCAGGAGCCTTATCTACTGAGAGATTCTGCAAAATAGTGTTGACATGTCTGGTGTGGATCTGAAGTGAGGGAATTTCAGGCGAATTAAAATTAAGTACAGGGTCATCTTGATTTATTTCATCTAAGGTTGAGTTGGTGGAGAAAATATCCGCAAGAAGGTTAGCTTTACCTCGTGGGTCACTTACAAGATTGCCAGTCGGAGATTTTAATGGTGGAATGGATGAAGCAGTAGTGAAGTTGGATTTGAATGAGTTAAAAGTAGACCAAAATATTTTGTTATCATTTGGATTATTTAGATGTTTATTTGCCTGCTTGTGGAGAAAGTTTGATTTAGTTAGGTTTAATACAGTTTTGGCATGATTTCTGATGTTTCTAAAGTAATTAAAGGCTTCATGTGTTTTTGATCTTGTGTATGCATTGTAGGCTATTGCTTTTAGTTCAGTTACTCTAGCACAATTATGGTCAAACCATTTAGGTGAATTAGATCTTTTACTGTACTTTTGATGAGGAATAAATGTTTCCATTCCATTTTTTACAAAATCTTGTATATGGCTCAAGGTGGTGTGTGAATCATTAGAAAAGAAAGAGGGCCAGGGAATATCAATAAAGAAACCTTGAAGACCCTCCCAGTCTGCCCTATCGTAATGCCATTTAGTCACCAAAACAGGTTCAGAGTGGGAAGGTGTGGTAGGTGATAGACAGGTGGCCTGTATTAGACAGTGATCAGAAGATCCAAGCGGGGACCTCACTGTAACATCATAATTTTCTGAATAGGTTGTTAAAAATAAGTCCAGTAGGTGGGAATTATGATTAGGATTATCTGGTACACGGGTGGGTTGGTTGACTAGTTGAGTGAGATTAAATGAGTCTGCAAATAGCTCACATTCAAGACCAGCATCATCAGTCCTGGCTGAATGAGTGAGCCATTCAACATTATGGACATTAAAATCACCCAACACAGTGATTTCAGAAGAAGCATTTAAGTTGAGGACACTGAGTTGTGAGGACAGAGAATCAAAAAGACTTTGCTCTGGAGGAGTATTTTGGGAACGGTAGATGCAACATATGTATTTAAATTTACCAGTAGAAATTAATTTGTATATAGAATAATGAAAATAGGGACAATTGAAACTAGTAACCTACTCCAGGGCAATTTCAGATTTTGCGAAGCAATATACACCTCCTTTAGGTCTAAATGAGAAAGCAAACTATTTGATGAATGGCACTCAGCTTAAGAATGTAAACAGAGAAACCGATCTGGGAGTAACAATATCGAGTAACATAAAACCGAGTCAACAATGTTCAGAAGTTGTTAAGAAGGCAAACAAAATAATTGGCTTTATAGGCAGGTTATTTGAGCAAAAATCCAAAGACGTTATCCTAACCCATTACAATTTCTTAGTCCGCCCTCTTCTGGAATACCGCGTTCAATCCTGGTGCCCTTATTACCAAAAAGATATAGACAAGCTAGAACGAGCTCAACGTAGAGTTACCAAAATGATACCTAGCCTAAAGAACAAACCATACGAGGAGCGTCTTAGAGAATTAAATCTATTTCCTTTAATCCAGAGCAGATTAAGAGGCGACTTAATTCAAGTGTTCAAAATCATCAAAGGCATCGACAATATGAACTGTAGTAAGTGCTTCACTATCGACCATTACACGCGGGGAAACGGGTACAAAATTATTGGTAAATCTTTTAACTCACACGAAGCTAAAAATTTCTTCAATCGAGTTGTCAACTTATGGAATGGGCTTCCCCGAGATGTTATAGACTGCAGCACCGTTGATTCATTTAAACTTCGCCTAGACAAATATCTCGCATCAAACCCGTGACTGACTGCGTTTGTAAATGAATAACTTTATTTTATCCTCCCCTCAGTTACTTACCCATCTGTCCCCTACTAACTTCCTAATCCTGCCATGGACATTAGTTCCAGGGCAGTAGTTCCCTTTCCAATGTTCCCTTACCCACTCTAAACCACTGTTTGGACACTTGATCCTCAGTGTTTTGGAGGACAAGCAGCCTAGAAGGGTCACTAGATCTGTTGTTGCTTGATTTCCTTTGTACTCTCTCTCTCTCTCTCTCTCTCTCTCTCTCTCTCTCTCTCTCTCTCTCTCTCTCTCTCTCTCTCATACACACACACACATTGCTCTGACAATATAAGGTTGATTATTTGTTGAACGCCGATAGTGAGAGTTACGTTACGGCTGGTATAGTTTGTGTACATAATTATACGCAATAATTTGCATAATACGCTTAACGGGAATATATCCCCCCCCCCCCACACACACACACACACACACACCGGCAGAGGTCCAAGTACAATTAAAACAGAGAGAGAAAGGGAGAGAGTGTGTGTGTGTGGGAGAGACGCATACACGCTCACACATCGGCAAAGGAACACGTTTACACACACACACACACACACACGCACACGTACATTAGCATAAGATATCCATCAACTTAAACTAAATTATGATATGAGACACTACGATACTATGCCCTGTTCCAAACAAGTAGGCCAAAACTCTTGAACATTAACCTCTATAACTCACAAACGACTAGAGTAATCCAGCTAATATTTCTACCATTTAGGAAGGATCAGCCAGGGAATATGTGTAGACATTTACAGCCCATTTGCTCCAGCCTTTATTGAGTTACAGAAGTTAGGGTTCACGACTTATTTGGAACAGAGCATAGTCTCAGTTCTGTAAAATGTTATTAGGTAAATTAACAAGGTGACACACAGGAAATGTAATTATTCTGAATATGGGCGAAATTACAGTGGGCGTATCAGCAATTATATCGAATCAGGTACAAGGTTAACCCCTTCTGTACCGGCGACGTCTCTTTAATTTGATATCAGCTACATTTAGACGATTGTATGAAGCTTAGGAAGAATATTTGGTAGCTAAAAAGATTAATTAAGATAGTCTGTAGCCTTTTAATGGGTAGACATCATTCCTAATCTGAACAAAATCGTCTAATAGTTGCCAGAACATAAGGAAAACTACATCACCGGTACAGAAGGGGTTAAACCGAAATTATCTAATAATAAAATGTAGATAAACTATTTTTCACGTACAATACGGATATTATCTACGTGTTTTGATCACCGCGGTATTGAGGTTAGCACTTTGGATCGTCGCCTTTCACTCCTTCCCTAAAACCTTCCATATTTTGACATATGTGTGTTAGTGGTGTAATGGTTTAGGTGCTTATGTTCTGGGTGTGGTGTCCCGAGTTCGAATCCCGGGAGGACCATATGCTTTCATTAGTTTATTCAAGTACATTGGGTTTTTTTGTATTAAGAACGGGGTGTTACTTATATATCATTACTTCACCTTGCGAAAAATATGTCTGGTTTGAAAAATGACTTTACCTTTCTCTTGAACCAGTGAAGGATTATAACGATATTATTCCAATTGGCTTCAATATCCACGAGAGAGAGAAAAAACAAAACTAAAAACCTCACCCAATTTTGCATATCCACTTTACTGAATGACCGAACGATATATATTACTAATTAACATAAACAAATTTTTTTGTTATATAAATCTGTCTCAGTTAAGGGGATAGTGGCCGGTTTTGGGGGCTATTAATCAATGTATTAATTTTTGTTTTAGTTTCCTCGCTAGACCTCCATCAAGCTTAAACATACACCCCCTAGACCCCCCTTCAAAATGAATATGTACATTTTTCGGCAGAAAAATATCCCGGCCGAAGGCCGATTTCTCTTAAAATTACAGGCTCGCTATCGCTCGCCCGGAAAAAATCGACACTTAAATGGCACGAAAGTTCTAAATATTGACAGAAATGGGGCGAAAGGTTTAAATATCGACAAACTAATGGAATGAACGTCTTAAAATCTCAAAACTAATATGCTAAACACGAGGGAGAATGAGGTCCAGACAAAGCGAGTAGTACCCCCTTAATTTGTATTCATCAGTGTGTTGTGACTATGGATTCATGAGTTTTCAGATACCCCATGGAGGATTTTATCAGTGGCCATATCAAAGGGACATTCAGGCCGCCTTTCCATTGAATCAGAATTAAGGGAGCCCAGACCGTATTGTGCAGCATAATTTACTGGTTCGGTTCATTGGTTTAAGGAGGGGGTTTAGTTTGCTCTCTAAACCTCTATCAAACTTAAACAAACACCCACAAGACCCCCCATCGATATATATGTTTACATTTTTCGGTAGAAACATTTCCCGGCTATAGGCCGATTCCTGTTCAAATACAGGCTCGCTATCGCTCGCCAGGAAAAAAATCGACACCTAAATGGCACAAAAGGTCTTAATATTGGCAAAGAAATGGGGCAAAAGGTCTGAAAATCGCCAAACTAATGGGGTGCATGTCTTAATATTTCATAGCTAATAGAGCCTAAACATGAGGGAGGAGGAGGACTCGAAAAATAACTGCCTCCCTTAAACTTTTATGGTGTTTTCTGGCATATAACTGCACACGAAATCTGGCTGGTATTCATATAAGAGGGGTCACCTGCTTTTATTATCTTTCTCTCCTTTTCTCTCTTTCTTTGGCTTGTATCCATTCGGCCCCATTCAGCCAACTGTTTTAAGACGTTTATCCCCATACAGGTGTCGATTTCTTCCTGGCGAGTGAAAGCGAGCCTGCATTGTATGGAGAAATCCGATTTCGCCGGAGAAATTTTTCCATTGAAAAATGTACAAATTTAGCTTGCTGTAAAAAAAAATATATATATATATATATACGCTATTGACACCTGGATAGTTGTAAACGTCTTAAAACAGTAGGCTGAATGGGACTGAATGGATTCAAGCCAAAGAGAGAGAGAGAGAAAAGAGAAAAAAAGCGAGGTGGGCCCCCTTAAAAACTTTGGCTGTGGCACTGATTATGTGGGAGCCAGTGTTACGCTATCTGTCAGCTTTGTCGTCTATCGGTAATTTATGTGTAAAGCCGCTGTCACAAGAGCGCTTTTTCCGTCAATTTTCTATGAGCAAGTTTTTTCTCGTATAATTTCAGGACTTTTTCGCACTGGTATCGGCAACTAGACTGAAGGTAGATTATGTTAGGCGGCTGAATTCTGATAAACTGTAATTTTTTAAGCTTCCAGACCATAATTGCCCGTAAAGATTGCTCGAAAAATGGCTCGTACTGACTCCGGCTTTACTATTGTGTATATCATGCTGCATAATTAAAATGTATGTACACCCTAGGACATATATCGTGGCCTTGTTTTCGAAGTTATCCCGAACAAAAAAACAATCTTATAATAAATATCATACCTAGTAAGATGTCAACTTCTATTAGAGATAGTTACACTGTGTATACCATCTGTTGCGGGTTCTGTTTTACCGAGGGGGAGGTGTTGAGAGAATACAAGAGACAGGTGTACAAGTATTGTTATTTAAATAGTGGGTTGGTATGCATTGATGGTTTTAGTGATAATAGGATAATGCATAAAGAATATCAACATACATCTTGAAAGCAATAGAACAGCATAAATATTTAAAGATAAACAAGGATACACATAATTACAGTATATACATTATTAGCACATAATAAGGAGACGAAATAATGGAAAGTGACTCCTAGTTAGACTCAATGTGTGGAGGAAATCCCTAGCTGGAGTTTAACCCTTAATTAGCGGCGAGCAACATAAGTCGAGTTAAAAAAAGCTGGACTATGTGGCGGCGCTCGACATAGGTCGAGTGGCAATTTCAGCACGTAATGTGGCTGAGAGAGAGAGACAAGTGGTGGCAGGAGACTAGCGAGCGTATGACTGCTCCAGACCACCGCGGCGAACCTACTGACACAAATCTCAGCTCCCTCCTCCCTCTCTCACTCGCTACATACTCAATTATGTACCGAAACTACCGAATTACCTGCTTTTTGCACTCGCGTTGCACGGTTATTGCAAGAAAACTATCCATCATACAAGGATCGTTATGGTGTCATTCGAAAGCTCTGTTTATGCCCTTTCAGGGATAGGTACTTGTTTTACGTTCTGGGTCTTATTTAGGCATGAAAATGATCACGTAAACAGCCCTATTTTGGCTAAAAACACCCCGCTGTGCGGTACATATAATAAACCGCATAGGCCGCTCGTAAGGTGTTAATGTAGGTGTAGGTGTGGCAGAGCTCTTCACCTATACTTGCGCAGCTGTCTGACAACCTAGAGGTTAGACAAACATGTAATAATATAACTATAGTTGAATAATTAACGTTAAGAATAGCGTGTGCAGGTTTTAATTGGCAACTGCATAATACAAAAATAAGTTACCGTGTAGGGGGCCTGAAAGCCAGGTCTCAACTATAAGTTACCGTGTAGGTGGCCTGAAAGCCAGGTCTCAACTATAAGTTACCGTGTAGGGGGCCTGAAAGCCAGGTCTCAACTATAAGTTACCGTGTAGGGGGCCTGAAAGCCAGGTCTCAACTATAAGTTACCGTGTAGGGGGCCTGAAAGCCAGGTCTCAACTATAAGTTACCGTGTAGGGGGCCTGAAAGCCAGGTCTCAACTATAAGTTACCGTGTAGGGGGCCTGAAAGCCAGGTCTCAACTATAAGTTACCGTGTAGGGGGCCTGAAAGCCAGGTCTCAACTATAAGTTACCGTGTAGGGGGCCTGAAAGCCAGGTCTCAACTATTCAAGCGTCTCTAATTGCAGTAATAACTTAAACTAACAAGTTACTAAGAAACCAGTAAGCATTCTCGGTCCTAGAACCAGGAAGCATCCAGATAGTTACTTCGGGATTAGCTGTTATACAAGAGAAGATGTCGGGCCAGAGAGCACCTTTGAAGCTAGTAAGCATTCAGATGTCAGGGAGAAGAGTGAGATATCTTACCCTACCTGGCCTGAATACCTATTCTCTTTTCAGGTGCTTCCCGTCCGAGGTATGGAACAGGGAAAAAGGGCACGGTGATGCATAGGTCTCAGGTGTGTCGTAGGTCTCTTTAGCTCTGGAGAGGAGGGTAGGGGGGAGAGCAAAGTAAGAGCCCTCCGGATACGTCGCAGGATACCCTCCAGGAACCAAATGGACGGCTGGTTATTTGATGACGTCAGCTCGCCCTGGTTGGTAGAGGAGAGGTTCTGGTCGCCCAATCCGAGGCCAGCCTGGGCGCGTGACGTCACACTGGGGTCCTCTTGAAGACGCCACCTCTTCGAAATGGGGAGGGGTTTGTGGGGGTTTGTTTTGGTTTTGTGAGGGGGGAACAGGTATGCTGTAGCTGCGTTTTCTGTCTCGGCTTCCCACCTGGTTTTGGAGAGGGGACAATTGGGTATTTGGGTTGGGTTGGGTTGGGGGGGGGAGACTTGGATATTTTGGCTGCGTAGTGTCTCGGGGTTTTGGTATAACCCCCTAGTGTCTCGGGGTTTTGGTATAACCCCGTCCCGAACGAAGTTACGTCCTTGGGCTTGAGGGTGAACCATTTCTCTTGGAGGGTGACTGAGGTGGGCTACAGGTGCTGGAGGGCTTGATACCACTTCTTTGTGTGAGGCCCAGGGACGCCGTCTCTTCTCACCGTGTTCAGAGTTGTTGATTGTGGTTCCTGCTTCAAGGCATCGATGAGTTGGGCAGAATGCATAAGTCTATGTTTCTTTCCCTCCACTGAGATCCAAATAACGATTTGTACGAACATCTTGGTGGTTGAGTCTGGATGCGAGAGCTGAGGTGTTGACTGTGCGGCTGTTGGCTGGTGACTGGTGACATATGACCTGGTACCTGGGCATTTAAGGACATCTGTGGATGCAAATGTAAAATAAATCCCTAGTCTATGAAGAGGATTGGATGTTCTGCCGGAGCGAGTCCTTGTGGTACTAGGGAGTCTTTCAGGGGGGCTTCCTGGGGGTGAGGTGGGTGGTTTTTGGGATTGATGAGTGGTTGAGGTGGTTGGTGATAGAGGTTGGTTCAAAGATATATCGCTTTGTGATATGGGGTTCGTGGGTATTGATATATTTGGTGCATTTTGGCGAGACACATTTTCAGTTATGGCAGGGTTTATGGGGGTTTGAGGAGGGGAGTTCGGGTTTAGAAGAGGTTTTATGGTAGGGGTAAAGAAAGTTGGTTGGTAGCATTTGTTGGTTGTATGCTAGGTTGAGGTAGAGGTATGGGGGGCGTTGAGGGGAGAGGTTGGTGGATGGAAGGTGAGGGACCACTGTTTGGACACTTGATCCTCAGTGTTTTGGAGGACAAGCTGCCTAAAGGGGTCACTAGATCTGTTGTTGCTTGATTTCCTTTGTACTCCGTACTCTCTCTCTCTCTCACACACACACACCGCCCCCTCTTAGCCTGTTAACTGCCGACTTTGAGACTCTCCTAAGACGTACGGTATAATTAGTCTCAACTTCCACCTCTGAGTAATTTACGCTCTCTGTCTCTCTCTCTCTCTCTCTCTCTCTCTCAAGACTTGTCATTAAGCCCTTTAGTACCGAGTTGTCCTTGTTATGTAATCTGGATAGCATTGGACAATTTTATCCAGCTTAGGGAAGACGTGTAGCAATTAAAAGGCTTCGAACTATCTCAATTATCCAATTTAACTACCACGGTTTCTTCTGAAGCTGCATACAATCGTCTAAATATAGCTGGAATAACACAAAATACATCCTCGGCAAGGAAGGGGTTAACCAGAATTTCGCCCCCTTGGTTAATTTCCCTTCACTCACTCACTCACTTACTCTCTGTGCTAATTGGTTCTTCTAAGGCCAGTCCACGATGCCTTCATCATTCTAAGTAAGATGAGATAAATGGGATCAATAATACGCTGAAAATACGTGTGATGGTAGGAGATTTGTGTCAATTATGTTTTGAATAATTACAATATATTCCATTATTATCATTAATATTTGTATTATTATTATTATTATTAGTAGTAGTAGTAGTAGTAGTAGTAGTAGTAGTAGTATCATTATTATTAGTATTATTAGTATTATTAGTATTAGTATTATTCAAATCAAGTCACAGCTGTATTACCAAGATTAAGACAAGCAAATATATCGCCCAGTAACTATATAGTTACTTTTCTATAGCTTGTGTATTTGTTCCATAAAACTACAAATAAAAATATTATCAATAATTTTCTTTGGTTGATCTTCTTGTTCTTTTGACATCGGTTGTACGAATTATGTCCCTCTTCTTCCTAGGGGTAAAATACATGAATTAACCCCTTCTGTACCAGTGATATATGTTTAATTTTACTCTAGCGAAATGTAGACGATTATGTGCAGTTTAAGAAGGATCTGTGATAGTAATAATGTTTAAGTGAGGTTTAAGTGAGATAGGTCTCTTTTAAACTGAACAAACTCGTCTAATAGTAGCGATAATAAAATGAAAAAGCCGTCGTCTGTACAGAATGGTTTAACATAATTCAATGAAGAATGCTCCTTTCTACTAGTATAACATATTTAAGTATATGAAATAACAGAAGCTACAACTATTGACTACTGATCATCCACACAATAGACAACATGTAAATCTAAGTCAATAATATAATATCTAGACAAGAATATGGCCTAAAGACATTGTTCCTCGTTGAGTAATTATATACCTATGCGACTGACTGTGAATTATAAAGACAATGTTCCTCGTTGAGTAATTATATACCTATGCGACTGACTGTGAATTATAAAGACAATGTTCCTCGTTGAGTAATTATATACCTATGCGACTGACTGTGAATTGAAACTCATTAGTTTTCTTCTACCCAAATTGTAAATTATTTAAATCAATAAGAAAAATAAATTAACCGAATTGTAATAACCAGATATATTTATATATACACTCAGACATAATAATATAAAGAGGGGGAAAGTGAGGTGGGACAAGAGAGGGGAGTATAAGGGCGGAGGGCGGGTGGTTGGGGGGTAGCGGAGGGAACTATGCAAGAACACAAATACACATAAATATAATTTTTCCAGCCATCCTTTCAATGTGACCCCTAAATCTGCCCCGCCGCTCCTCCCCAACACACACACACACACACACACGCGCGCGCACACACACTCCTCCCTCCTTTGTACTCTCTCTCTCTCTCTCTCTCTCTCTCTCTCTCTCTCTCTCTCTCTATCACTGTTTGGACACTTGATCCTCAGTGTTTTGGAGGACAAGCAACCTAGAAGGGTCACTAGATCTGTTGTTCCTTGATTTCCTTTGTACTCTCTCTCTCTCTCGTCTCCTGCGTTCAATCCTGGTGCCCTTATTACCAAAAAGATATAAACAAGCTAGAACGAGTTCAACGTAGAGTTACAAAAATGATACCTAGCCTAAAGAACAAACCATACGAAGAGCGTCTTAGAGAATTAAATCTATTTCCTTTAACCCAGCGCAGATTAAGAGGTGACTTAATTCAAGTGTTCAAAATCATCAAAGGCATCGACAATATGAACTGTAGTAAGTACTTCACTATCGACCAATCTAATTACACGCGGGGAAACGGTTGCAAAATTATTGGTAAATCTTTTAACTCACACGAATCTAAGAATTTCTTCTTCAATCGAGTTGTCAACTTGTGGAATGGGCTTCCCCGAGACGTTATAGACTGCAGCACCGTTGATTCATTTAAACTCCGCTTAGACAAATATCTCGCATCAAACCCGCGACTGACTGCGTTTGTAAATGAATAACTTTATTTTATCCCCCCCTCAGTTACTAACCCATCTGTCCCCTACTAACTTCCTAATCCTGCCACGGACATTAGTTCTAGGGCAGTAGTTCCCTTTCCAATGTTCCCTTACCCACTCTAAACCACTGTTTGGACACTTGATCCTCAGTGTTTTGGAGGACAAGCAGCCTAGAAGGGTCACTAGACCTGTTGTTGCTTGATTTCCTTTGTACCTTTGTACCTTTGTACCTCCCGTCTCTTTACTCTACGTCCTTACTGTCCCTGGCCACGGCATATATGGGACAAATTATGTAAAGTATGTAAAGACGAAGTAAACTGTTCGACCCCAACGTAGATGACGACCTTTAATTATAAGATACAACCATTTATTGTGAGAGTCATGTGGGGTTTTCAGTCACCCTCTACGGTAAATATTTCTCTTATTTTTGTCTTATAATATTGACAGATTAACATGTTAGATCTCTGTCATTTACGCGATAGATGAATACTACGGTACCTTTGGAATGTAGGCGTCAGCTTGGCTATGTATATCTTTTTGTAAAATAATAAGCAAATTTCTCGGAAACATCTACCCCTATTAATTTGAGTACACTATTCAAGCACACCACACGTCTTTCACAGACACCTAAATTACCTCTAATGTACCATGATTTTGGTTCTCTATCACTCTTTCAATCTTGAGGGGTTGGGGGGGGGGGACCCCTTGTTACAGGCCGCTTTGCCTTTTGTCTCCTTCATGCATATAGAAAAATAAACAATAAAACCTACAGGAGTACCTAAGACCTAAGTACTACAGAAAACCTAAGTAAAGAAAGACAATCGTCGCTGGGGAACTCTGAACCTGGCTTATTATCTGATTCTGATTCTCCAACTTTAGCCTTATAGTACAGTCAAATGTCATATATATATAGTTATATACTGTATATATATTGTCGGACTCCCCTTAATGGGGGTGGCCATATACAAAGTGCCCCCAAGCAGACCTATTCCCTGTAAGAGGGACAACCCGTGACATTTTACTGAAGGACTTACAGTATTGACCACTCGATCCGTCCGATTCCGAGGCCTTTTATATACTGTATATATATATTTTATCTAGGGGAGGTGTGGTTGAGTAGTCTTGCAACTGGACTGGTAATCCATTGGGCCCGGATTCGAATCCCAATGTGTCAATGGGAAGATATTATTGGGATGGAATTTGTGCTGTACCTAGTTTCAGTGCATTACCACAGCACACCGAATTGCCAAAAATATACCCTCATTGTTCCCTGATTAAATAGCATTGTATGAATATTCCCATATTCCAAATATGGGATATTCCAATTCCAAAATATGCTACAGGGGTGCAATGCCAATGAGTTAATTGTTAAATAGGTGGCGTTCTGAGAGTGAGAGTGAGAGTGAGGGCCTGGGGGATGAGACGGTGAAGCGCAGAGGCGGAGCAGCTTCAGAGATGCAGTTGCTTCTAGCCGTGGGTGCTTCGCATATCTTACTCCCTAGGCTGGAACAAGACCTCACGGGCCTCACCGTGTTCAGCGGTAGAGTGTGCAGGCTCTCAGCCTATGCCCGAGAGGAAGTAGTTGGAATAACAAAAAATATATATATATAATAATTATTTCTAAACTACTACATGGAGTTCATTAATTCTCATATATAACGTTAACCCGAGCTATTTTGCATTAACATTACTAAGTAGTTTATGCTCCAAATCACACAATATAATGCATATGAAAGTGTATTATATTTCGAATCTCTAAATTAAACTTGCATATTTATCAATTAAATCAGTTGACTCTCTCGAAATGGTAGCCAATGAAGCCTCGAATAATTGAACCAGTTTCGAACTGAAGGGATTGAACAAGTCACAAAGGAGAATAGAAGAACAGAGTGGAAAGTGTGACGTCACAAGGTAATTTCTGCGCGCGATCTAGGGGTAGCACTACTGTCGTGGGGCGTAATATTATAACCAAAATACCTCAGTGATTACTCCTTATTAAGATACTCCTTCATATCTGCGTGCTTGGCTTGTCTGCAGTGTTACCATAGTTAGGGAAACTTCCACATAATGAGGGGGCATCAGATTAAAGAGGGAACGTCCTTAACAGTGAATTAATATGGGTAAAAGCACTTTTAAATTATTTAGAATATAATAGATATATAAAAGCAAGATAAAACAAATGTAAGTATACAATATATAAAATACGTATATATGATGCAAATATAACTCCAAGCAACACAACAAGAATACAAATGTAATTTTGAATCTATATTATTCGTTACATGTTATGTAGATGTTAAATTGTAAAGTTGTATTAAAACTGGACATTTTGACAAAATAAGTAGTTAGGGTATACTTATGACATCTAGGGATATTCTGTCCCAGCCTGTTTGACAATGGCAACTCCCGAATCTCACAATAACATGGCGGGGATAGAGGAGGGTTGCTTATAAACCTCCTCATAATGACAACAATTTCACGATGATCTGGCCTTTACAATAGCCTTTAGGATTTATCAAATTTATGTTACCTATAAAAACGTAAACATTATTTTGCCGTTATTCAAAAGCATTATTAGACTCCATCTTGAATATAACGTTCAGTTCTGGTCCCCGTATCTCAAGAAAGACATTACAAAAATCGAATTTGTGCAGCGTATAGCAACTAAACGAATTCCCTTTCTGAAAAACAAGACATATTATGAAAGATTAAAGAAATTAAATTTGTGCTCGCTAAAGAAAAGGAGGTTGCTAGGCCAAGTTATCGAGTGTTTTAAGATAATTAATGGATTTGACAGAGTAAATATCAGTACACTGTTCACGATAAGTAATAATGCTGCTACCCTATGTAATGGAATGAAATTAATTGGAAAAAAGGCATCCTTAGATGTGACACAAAATGTCTTCACATACAATGTGGTTACAGAGTGGAATAGTTTACCAAGGTACCGGTAGGTGGTCGACAGTAATGCTATTGATACGTTTAAGAAAAGACTGGACGATCATCTAATGAAGATTGGATTAATATGAATTAATCAGTAGGCAAGTGTCTTCCTATACTATATACAAACTTTCTTAGTGGGCATTTCCTGACCCGTAAGGTTATACTTCATCCTATTTTCCGGTACGGCTTTATAGCCGGAGGAAGCGGAGGGTGGGGAGAGAGCCTTCTACTTTACTGTTTTATTCTTCCACTATAAACTGTGCCTGTCTAGTAGTATTAAGGCCGGACCACCTAGTTGGGACCGTAATGTCTGTGTCGTCTGAGTATCTGTGTAACTCTGTGTAACTCTCTCTCTCTCTCTCTCTCTCTCTCTCTCTCTCTGGTCACCCCACACAACATCCCCTCCGTTAATTCTTCAATATTTTGGCTTTGACCTGTACCCTTCAACACCTGGGTCCCTTTTTCACCGTTTTCTTGCACTACATATATATCGGTCTGGTTCTATACATAAATACCTTTACAATATTATTTAGGATTTACAAGAAATCTAATCACTGTTATAACGTATATGAATCTCTTATAACGTATATGAATCTCTTATAACGTATATGAATCTCTTATAACGTATATGAATCTCTTATAACATATTCGGCACTGAAAGGGAATCACATCTATAAATTCATGAGACCTTAAAAATTGGGGTATAAATTTGAATATAAAACAGTTTCCTGTTTTTAATGCAACTCGTAGTGTTTTTTGAAGAGTATGGATTTGGTTGTGTACATATGTTGTACACCGTATAGTGTTCAGGGAGTTGGGTTACTGTATATAATAATAAGTTACCTATCGGCTATCAAATACCTCTTGGGAAACAGTTAGTGCTCGTTTGTAAGGAAATGAGTTTGTAACTATACCCTGTTCCAAATAGGTAGGCCAGAAATTGTGATCCGTAACCTCTGTAACTCATAAAGGGCTAGAGCAAATGGGCTATACACTTCCACAACTATCCCTGGCTGATCCATCCCAAATGGTAGAAGTAGTAACGTGATTACTCTAGTCATTTGTGAGTTATAGAGGTTAATTTTCAAGAGTTTTGGCCTATTTACTTGGAACAGGGTATAGGGCATGGCTCTGGTAATACTGGACCCATGGCTCAATTAATTCCTCCTGTTCCTCTCCATTCCATCCTGTTCTGTTTCATTCCTTTTCATTCCAGCCTATCATGTTTCATTCCTTTTCATCCTATTCTGTTCTGGTCCATTCCTATTCATTCCATCTTATTCTGTTTCATCCCATTCCATTCCATTCTATTCTGTTCCATTCCCACCCATTCCATTCAGCTTTGTTTCATTCCTTTCCATTCCAACCTCTTCTGTTCCATTCCTTTTCATTCAATCCTGGTCTGTTATATTCCTTTCCATTCCATCCTGCTGTGGTCCATTTCTTTCCATTCCATTATGTTCTGTTTCATTCCCTTCCATTCCATTTTGATCGGTTTCATTCCTTTCCATTCCATCCTGTTCTACCCCATTCAGTTCCGCCCCGTTCCAAGTGGCATGTCCCCATCCCAGTCACAGTATGGCTCACTGAATCAACCATAAAGGAGGAAGGGAGGCAATCAGCTGAAAGTCTAGTTAAGGTGGTTGTAGTTCTTGTGGTGCTTGTGGTGCTGGTTGTTGTTGTTTTTTTGTTTTTTTGTTTTTTTTTCTATGTGAATGAGGGAGACAAAAGGCAGAACTGCCTGTATCGAGTGCCTCCCCCAGAGTTGAAAGGATGACAGGGCCAAAATCAAGGGACGTTCGAGCCAAAATGCTTGGACACACGGAGTTTGAAGCAATTTAAATCATAGGAAGAGGGAAAGATTGATTTTGGGAGAGAGTTCCAGAGCTAAGCAGTTGAATAGAAGAAAGTCTGAGAATAACGTTTTACTCTAGGGTTTGAGAGTTGCACAGAGTAATGGTGGGATTGTGTTGCAAGACAGGTACTACGTACCCTACGTAGACGGGGTGGTAAACACTGGGAAAGCTCAGAGGAACATTGATTATTATAATAGCAATAGAATAGCGAGAGAGATGCAACATTGCGGCGAAGAGAGAGAGAGATTGCAGAAAGTTGGTGAGTGGGCGTGAGTTAATGAAACGAAAGGCTTTCCTTTCTACTTTGTCTAGGAGTGCGATGTGAGAGGATCCTCCCCACACATGTGAACAATACTCAATAGAAGGACATACTGTGCCCCTGTACAGAACAAGAAGCTGTGCAGGGGTAAAGAACCCCTTGAGGCGGTTGAGCACACCCAGCTTCTGAGAGGCTGCCTTAGCAAAACTGGTAATATGGTCCTTCCAAGTATTAGCAGAAGAAAGAGAGACACAGAGAATATTAAGAGAAGATGAAGGATTGATTTTTGTATTGTTGAAGCGTAAGGGATAGTCCTCTGGGAGTTCTGAACGGGTAGTAAGATGAAGAAATTGGGTTTTGGAAGCATTAAAAGTAACAAGGTTTTCTCTGCCCCAACTGGAAATTGTAGTTAGATCTGAAGATAAGTGTTTCATGGCTTCATTACGTTTGTTTTTGAGGGATTGCTGACTGGGGCGTTCAGGAAAACTAATTGAGTAGTGTAAGGTAGAGTCGTCTGTGTATGAATTGATGGGACTGGAGGTACAGTTGAGAAGATCATTTATGAAAATTAGAAAGAGAATGGGAGATAGGACAGAGCCCTGAAGAACACCGGAGTTGATAGGATGAGGAAGTTAGCAATGGCCATCCACAACCGCAGCTATGGAACGGCCGAAAGGCACAGATGGAGGGATAGAAACCGAAGGAGGGTAGTTTAGAAATTAAAGATTTGTGCCAGACTCTATCGAAGGGCTTTGATATGTCTAGTGCAATAGGAAAGGTCTCACCAAAGGAGGATGACCATGAGTTAGTAAGATATGAAAGAAGATCACCAGTAGAGCAACCTTTAATTAAGGAAGTCATACTGGCGATCTGAGAGTAGATTATGAGAAGAGAAATGCTTAAGAAATTTGGAAGCAAGAATAGTTTCAAAAACTTTAGAGATGCAAGAGATGAGAGCAATTGGATGATAGTTGGAGGGTTGAGAGCGGTCACCCTTCTTTGGGACAGGTTGAATGAGAGAAAACTTCCAGCAAGAAGGGAAGACGTTAGAGGAGAGACAGAGACAAAATAGTTTGCCTAGGCAGGGAGTCAGCACGGAAGCACAGTTTTTGAGTACAACAGGTGGAACACCGTCCGGACCATGCGCCTTCTTAGCATTAAACCCAGAGAGGGTAGAAAATACGTCTTTAGAAGATATTACGATATTTGGCATAAGTAAAAGAGAGGGGGGTGGAGAGGGAGGAATCATCCAAGGTGGAGTTTCTAGCAAAACTTGAGCGAAGAGTTCAGCTTTGTCAGAGGAAGAAGTGATGGTTGTGCCATCAGAGTGGAAAAGGGGAGGGAAAGACGAGGAAGAAAAATTGTTGGAGAGGTTTTTGGCTAGATGCCGGAAAGCTTGAGAAGAGCTAGAGTTGGATAGTTCAATGCATTTAATATTGATGAAAGAGTGTTTGGCAAGTCGAAGAACAGATTTGGCTTGATTCCAGGCAGAAACATAGGAAGAATTAAATTCTTGAGTCTTAAGGCGTCGGTACCGTTTGAATGCTTTCTCCTTGTTGCGGACAGCAGTAAAACAAGTGTGAGTAAACCAAGATTTTTTTGCATTAGACTGAGGGAAAGAAAATGGAATGTATGCTTCCATGCCCGATAGGATTACCTCAGTAATGTGTTCCACACTCTCCGAGGGTCCCCGGCCATGGAAGCAAAAGTAATTCCTTGGGAAATCAAAGAAGTACTCAGATCAGATGAAGTATTGAGGGATAAGCCTTTACAACGGCACCTCGTATTTACATTCTATTTTTCCTATTTTTTCTGAAGTGTGTAGAGAGGGGAGAAGGGGTGTTGGAGAGAGAGGAAGCTGTTGGAGTGGCTTTGTTATGTGTGTTTAGTCTGTATACGTCGTCAGGCTGTTCCCTGACTGGGTGCGAGCATGTGAAACTGCAGAAGAGCCTCCCAGTCAGCAAGTCAAAAGTGCCACAAGCGCCGCCGGTTGGGAGGATCAGGTGGCCGTACTGGAGAGATAGGACAGGTGACAGATATTAATTTATGGTCGGAGGAGAGAAAAGATTACCAGTGTAAGCAGAAGAGTTAAAGGTTAGAAATAATTCAAGAATGTTGGGCCGATCTCCAAAGCGATCTGGGACACGGGTGGGTTGCTGGAGTAACTACTCTTGGTCGTTTAAGATAGAAAAGATGTAGGCTTGTTCACCAGGTTAGTCAGTGGAAATAGAGAAGAGCCATTGGTGGTGGTGAACATTGAAATCTCTTAAGATGGAGATTTCTGCGAAAGGAGAAATGGATAGAATGTGTTCCGCTTTAGAAGTTGGATGGTCAAAGAAATTTAGATAGTAGAATTAGGGGAGAGATAAACAGCGCAGAAATATATAGTTTGAGAGTGACAAGAAAGCTTTAGCCAGAGAGTTGAGAATTCAGAAGAATCTAAATTGGGAACACGAGAGAAAGCAAGATTGTTACGTACATAGACGCAACATCCACCTTTGGCTCGAAACTGAGGCTAGAGATAGTAGGAGGATACAGACAAGGGTTTGCTGTCAGTAGTCCCAGACAACTGTGTCTCGGTGAGAAAGAGAAGATCAGGGTTGGCAGAGGAGAGGTGGTGTTCAACAGAGTGGAAGTTAGAGGAAAGGCCGCGAATGTTACAGAAATTAATAGTAAGAGTAGAAGATGGTGGTCCAGAGCATTTTGGCGAGTCGTTACCAGGGGACAGACTGATGGGGGCATTACTGGTCCCCCCGATACCAAGGCAAAATATTTTAGAAATGTTGCCAGAAAAATGGTGATCATCGAATGTTGATTATAAAGGCCCTCGTGTGATACCGGCTCAGGCTAGTCATGGTTGAAGTCCAAAGAACTTATCACGTGTTCGAAGGCATAGTCCTCCACTAGATTATAACCTTGTTCTTCAAATATGAACTAAGGTTGTTTCCCTTATATCCGTTCATGGCCGAGTGGTTAATTAAGGTGCAAACGGTAATTCAGTCATGACTGCATATGATTCTTATACCGTACTGTATTTCGCCAATATACAAAAGGTAATTAATGAAATACATAAATGTTTATATAATAAATCATATAAAACAAATAAGAACGTTAAGCCAAACCAAAAAATGCTGGAAATTCTGGCTATGTCCCGCAGTCTAAAAAATAACGAGCTAAAAAATGAAAATAAGGTAGTTACCCCAAGGGATCTGCAGCTCAGGAGAAACAGAGGAGAGACTTGCACTGCTATTACCAAGATCACCAAGGGGTAGTGGAGGGAGAGAGAGAGAGAGAGAGTGTGTGTATCTGTGTGTGTGTGAGAGAGGGAGAGAGAGATGAGAGCCAAAGTGAGTTCGGGAGCGTTAGAGGTCAGTCCTGGGACATGAGCTCATTACACAAATGAGAGAAGATCTGTTCTGAGGTACAGGTGGAATGGGGGGGGGGGAGGGGTTGAAGGGATAAGAGAGGGGAGATGGGTGGAAGGGGTGAAGGAGGAGACGGGAGAAGGGAAGGGGAGGAGTGGGTGAGGAGGAGAAGGCAGAGAACAAGGGGAGGAGGTGATAGTGCTGTACCTTTCTATCCTTGCAGTACATTGATTTATTAACCTCATGGGGGGTATGAGATACCACACTCCTGTGCTGACGTATTTGAGCTGTTGCCATCACTAACATAGTTATTTTACCATAAATAGCATTAATACTTATCCATATGCGCCTATTATAGGTTGATTATAAAGGTATTAACCTGTTACAACAATAAAACAAGTGGAAACAGCGTTTGGATGGTCAAAATCGGCGATACAGACCGGGAGTTACATAATGTATGGCTGAGGCAACCTCCCTTCCCACCAGTTTTCCCCACGTCTGGAGAGAGACTGTCGATCGATACTCTCTCTCTCTCTTGCACTCGCTTGCTAACAGTGATGACAATGCCCTGCTTGCAGCTCGCTAATGTTAGCACGAAAATATACCACAGAATAAGGGAATAACAGGGAAAATAGGTGATAACTGAAGGAGGTGAGGAAAGTGGGGAAGGAGGGGAGGAGGAGGAGTGATATTTGGCATGGCCCAGGGGCAATAAAAAAAAAAAAAAAAAAAAAATTAAATGGATTTTTTTTTCTCCCTTACTCTTAAGAGTCTTCCCGCAGTCCGCCGGGGGAACTCTTAAGAGTCTTCCTTCAGTTCCTGGGTTAAGGGGAGACTGACCGTTTGTTTGGTCTATTAATTCATTTATTCATATATCTTTTTAGTTTCCTCCCTAGACCTCCATCAAGCTTAGAAGAACACCCCCTAGATCCCCCTTCAAGATAAATTTGTACATTTTCCGGTACAAAATTGTCCCGGCCAAAGGCCGGTTCCTCTTAAAATTGCAGGCTCGCTATCGCTCGCCAGGAAATAATCGACACCTAAATGTCACGAAAGGTCTTAAAATTTACAACGAAATGGGGCGAAAGGTATTAAAATCGCCAAACTAATGGCCCGAACGTCTTATAATCTCAAAACTAGTGGGGCTAAACGTTAAGGAGAAGGGGGTCCAAAAAAACTGTCTGCCTCCCCTTAACTCCTTGAGGATTATGACGCATATAAACAGTTTGTTGTGGCTGTCAATAGACGATTTTATACAACTTAGGAAAGATCTGTTGGGAATAAAAAGGGTGAAGACTATCTCAAATAACCCTCTGACTTCCATATATCTTTACTAATCTGAGTCAACCCGTCTAATAATAGCCATATAGTAATCAGTCAAATGCGACATAATCCTGAAGGGGTTAATACCAACACATCTATATAAAGGGTACATCATTGCGGACACTTTAATTACCCTTGTTGTACTCATAACGTATACACTGTGGGCCACAGTGAATATTGTCACCATCTGAAAGCATACATATACACACCAATAAGTAACACCACGTTCTTAACATTAATCATCAATTACAAATCCCAATGTACTTGAATAAACTAATGAAAGCATATGGTCCTCCCGGGATTCGAACTCGAGACACCACACCACAATAATAGATAGTTGAATAATTATAACATTAATTATAGATGAATAAATGTACTTATAAAAAGAGCATTTTAGAATAACTATACTCAGTTATATTTCAGCTGGTGGTAGTTTAAATACCTTAGCACCTGAGTTTTCGATAATTCATATACAAATATGAATGTACTATGCCTATGTGTTGTATTAATTCCAAGTGTACATAATCTATATAATATTTTCGATTGTCTGTCTGTCTGTGTGTGTGTGTGTGTTCTTAATAGGCGGCCGCAGTTTTGGACCTGGGGAGCTGAAACTTTGCATGTGGGTGTCAATTGACCTGGGTCAGGTCTTAGAGGGGGCGAGGCCACGATCGGAGGTCATTTCGAGGCCGAAATTGAAAAACAAATGAAAACATTTTTAAAAAATTGCCATTTGGGGCAGAAGGAGGCCTCCGATCGAAAAGGTGTACGGAACGAAAGTTGTTCGCAGCTCCCCAAAATGGGGGTACGGATGAGGTCAGATCCAAAATCGGAGGTCATTTAGCGGCCGAAATCGAGGTCGCCGTCTAATGAGGCACAGGGAGGTCGAGGCCGGTGATTATGGTAGTAGTAGTATTGTGATGATTGTGGTAGTAGTGATTGATGATGGTGATTATGGTAGTAGTACCCGGGCAACGCCGGGTACCCCTGTTAGTCTATATATCTATATAATATTTTCGATTGTCTATGTGTGTGTGTGTGTGTGTGTGTTCTTCATAGGCGGCCGCAGTTTTGGACCTGGGGAGCTGAAACTTTGCATGTGGGTGTCAATTGACCTGGGTCAAGTCTTAGAGGGGGCGAGGCCACGATCGGAGGTGGTTTCGAGGCCGAAATTGAAAAAAAATAATGAAGCAAATTTGGAAAAAATTGCCATTTGGGGCAGAAGGAGCCCTCCTATCGAAAAGGTGTATGGAACGAAAGTTGTTCGCAGCACCCCAAAATGTGGATACGGATGAGGTCAGATCCAAAATCGGAGGTCATTTAGCGGCCGAAATCGAGGTCGCCGTTTAATGAGGCACAGGGAGGTCGAGGCCGGTGATTATGGTAGTAGTAGTATTGTGATGATTGTGGTAGTAGTGATTGATGATGGTGATTATGGTAGTATTAGTGGTGGTGATTATGGTGATTTCCCGGGCAACGCCGGGTACCCCTGCTAGTTAACTATATATTTCGCAATAAAGCTAGGAAATTGCTGAGGAATCAAGATGGTGACATGGTAATTTATCCTCAGCTGAAAACAAAAACAGACTATAGAGGAGATGATAGTTTATGAGAGAAGGGTCGATTTTTCTTGAAGCCCTTCTCCCTCACGTTTAGCCCTATTAGTTTTAAGATGTTTACCCCATTAGTTTGTCGATTTTAAGACCTTTCACCCCATTTTGTTGTCAATATTAAGTCCTTTCGTTCTATTTAGGTGTCGATTTTTTTTCCTGGCAAACGATGGTGAGCCTGTAATTTTGGAAGAAAAATGTACCGACAAATTTACAAAATAATCTAGAAGAGGGGTCTAATGGATTTGTTTTGTTAATTGTTATGGTGGTCTAGGGAGGAAACTACAAAAACAATATATACTGTATATGGAATAATCTACCAGAAATAATATATACTGTACCGGTATATGGAATAATCTACCAGAAAATAAACCCTTCCCCCTTAAGGCAAAGCAAAATGTGATGGCAAGTAAGAAAGTAACACAAATATTGCAGTACAACTAGAGGGGCAATTTTTTTTTTTTTTTTTTTTTTTTAAGAGACAATGAACGGAGGAAGGAAAAACACAGATAAAACAGAAAGGTCCATGTGCCTAAAGGCATCCACCATTCATAAAATGTTTGTAACAACTGGATTTAAACTTTTGTAGATTGTAAGTTTGTGGAAAGCAACTCGAGGGAAGTGAATTCCAAAGAGTAGTAGCTCTGGGGATAAATGAATTTTGATAAGCAGAAGTTCTGCATTGTGGAGGAGAAAGTGTAAATTCATGGCCGCTCTCAGCTGCCCTAGTTCTACGGCGAAAGATGTGGAGAGGAGGCACAATTGAAGCAAGTTCCTCGGAACAATTGCTGTGAAAATATCTGTAGAATAATGCAAGGGATGCAACGTTTCTTCGTATGGATAATGTAGGAAGGTCCTGTGTGATTGCAGGGTTATTGATTAATCTAATAGCTTTATTTTGAATTTTGTCCAACTGCCTCAATGCAACCACTCCACTTCCACTCCACAGAGGTGAACAGTAATCCATCTGAGAACGCACATGACTTTTATATATTACGGCCAACTGCTCGTCAGTGAAGAATTCTCGAACTCTGTACAGGAGTCCCAGTTTTTTAGAGGCATTCTTAGCAATGCCTCTAACATAATGTGTCCAGCTCAAGTTAGTAGTTAATGTTACACCGAGAATGTCAATACTAGGGGAAGTGGGAATATTTACATCATTAAAAAATATATGGGAGTCAGTGAGATTCTGTCGGTTAGAAAAATGAATGTATATACTTGGTTTTCTGTGCATTAAAGGAAACTAGATTCTTTTGTCCCCATTCATTAATTCTAGAAAGGTCTTGGTTCAGAGAAATTGCAGTGTTTATATTTTTGAATTTATAAGATCGGGTTGGGTGAAAAAATTGGTAAATGTGAAGGAACTGTGGAGTGTTGAGTCATCTTCGTAGGAATGTATTGGATTATGAGTGGTAGATATGAGATCATGGATATGAATGAGGAACAGAGTTGGGGCCAAAACTGATCCTTGGGGAACACCAGCATTTATTGAGTGAAATTGAGAATAAAGGCCATCTACCATTACAGGTATTTATCTGTTATGAAGATAAGAAGAAATTAGTGGAACTAATGATGCAAGGCCGTAGTGTGACATCTTCGACAAGAAGGATTGATGCCAGACTCTATCAAATGCCTTTGATATATCCAGTGCTATTGTATGTGTTTCACCATGTTGGTCTGTAGCTTGGTTGATTTGATGCGTAAGAAGGCAAAGAATGTCTGCAGTTGATCGACATCGTCTAAAACCATATTGCCTATCACTGATTAATCTATTATTCTCCAGATGCTTAATTATGTGATTATTTAATATAATTTCAAAGACTTTACCAAGAGTGGAAGTTATAGCAATTGGTCTGTAGTATGATGGATCTGAAGAGGCACCTTTTTTAGGAACTGGATGGATGTTTGCTTCTTTCCAGGTACTGGGAAGCATGAGGTATGAGTACACAGACGGAAAAAATTTGCCAATACAGGAGCGAGCACCAAGGAGCATTAATTTTCTTAAGTACTATTGGAGGAATTTCATCTGGACCAGGAGCCTTATCTACTGAGAGATTCTGCAAAATAGTTTTGACATGTCTGGTGTGGATCTTAAGTGAGGGAATTTCAGGCGAATTAAAATTAAGTACAGGGACATCTTGATTTATTTCATCTAAGGTTGAGTTGGTGGAGAAAATATCCGCAAGAAGGTTAGCTTTACCTCGTGGGTCACTTACAAGATTGCCAGTTGGAGATTTTAATGGTGGAATGGATGAAGCAGTAGTGAAGTTGGATTTGAATGAGTTAAGAGTAGACCAAAATATTGTTTTATCATTTGGATTATTTAGAAGTTTATTTGCCTGCTTGAGGAGAAAGTTTGATTTAGTTAGGTTTAATACAGTTTTGGCATGATTTCTGATGTTTCTAAAGTAATTAAAGGCTTCATGTGTTTTTGATCTTGTGTACGCATTGTAGGCTATTGCTTTTTGTTCAGTTACTCTAGCACAATTATGGTCAAACCATTTAGGTGAATTAGATCTTTTACTGTACTTTTGACGAGGAATAAAAGTTTCCATTCCAATTTTTACAAAATCTTGTATGTGGCTCAAGGTGGAGTGTGCATCATTAGAACAGAAAGAGGTCCAGGGAATATCAATAAAGAAACCTTGAAGACCCTCCCAGTCTGCCCTATTGTAATGCCATTTAGTCACCAAAACAGGTTCAGAGTGGGAAGGTGTGGTAGGTGATAGACAGGTGGCCTGTATCAGACAGTGATCAGAAGATCCAAGCGGGGACCTCACTGTAACATCATAATTTTCTGAATAGGTTGTTAAAAATAAGTCCAGTAGGTGGGAATTATTATTAGGATTATCTGGTACATGGGTGGGTTGGTTGACTAGTTGAGTGAGATTAAATGAGTCTGCAAATAGCTCACATTCAAGACCAGCATCATCAGTCCTGGCTGAATGAGTGAGCCATTCAACATTATGGACATTAAAATCACCCAACACAGTGATTTCAGAAGAAGCATTTAAGTTGAGGACACTGAGTTGTGAGGACAGAGAATCAAAAAGACTTTGCTCTGGAGGAGTATTTGGGGAACGGTAGATGCAACATATGTATTTAAATTTACCAGCAGAAATTAATTTGTATATAGAATAATCAAAATAGGGACAATTGAAGCTAGTAACCTCCTCCAGGGCAATTTCAGATTTTGCGAAGCAACATACACCTCCTTTAGGTCTGAAATTTTGGAGCAGTTGATAACCTGGAAAATTAAATCTAGACGTGTCAGATGTGGATGTTACTTGAGTCTCTGTCAAAAAAAGGAGAGTAGGGGATTCTGCTTGAAGACATTGGTGTACAGAATTGATGTTAGAGTGAAGTCCCCTTATATTGCTAAAGAAAAAGCTGTACCGACGAGCAGCTTTGGGACGTTGCAATGCTCTTGACACAGTCGCATGATGATGACCGGGAGGGCCCTGTGTCGATGTCCCAACCCTGCCGGGGGTGGATATCCGAGGGACCACCAGGTTTGCTCTTAACAATTGTACAGCCATGATTTATTAGGTAGGTGTATGGTGTTACATGTATGATATGTAGTGGGAAGAGTAGTGTTTTATGGATAGAGGATAGCGATGTAGGGCAATGTTGTGAAGTTGGATGTGTATGTTATATAAAGAGGGTTTTCCTGATACCCCTGATGTGTGAGGCAGAAAGATATGTATCCAGTTACCAAGACCTGGGAGAGAAAATGGAATTCAGGCTATTCCCTGAGTCTCCCGAAACCTTGGCGGTAGTACTTCCCTGGGCGGGGCTGCCTACCCCTACTACTACTTGGGAGACCGCATACCTCCGTCTACGCTGGAAGCCACCACGCTCCGCCGAACACCACATAAATTAAATCAAATTTTCCTTGGCACATATCCTATCTGTCCACCAAATTTCGTGAATATCGGTTAATAACATTTTGAGGTATCTTATTTACAGACAAACAGTAATACAAATAGACAGACAAACGTAGGCAAAAAAATACCCACCTCCAGCCTAGTTGGCTGAGGTAATTAAGATCAAGTTTATATAGAAAAACAAATACAATTTTATAAGATAATAATAAATAAAGAGAACAAAATAGTGTAAATGATCCAACAACACTTAGGGAAATAACAGAGCAAGCATAACAGAGAAAGGAAACATCGCCAAGACAAACAGAGCAAAGAGAGAGAGGGAGAGAGAGAGTAATTTACGAGGTGTTGGGTCCAATATTGGTAACAAAGGAAGACAAAACGTGTTTCGAACGAGACCGGAATTGTGTTGATATGGGGTAATGATTTTTTTTTTTTTTTTTGGGGGGGGGGGCGATAGAAGGAGGTGGGGGTAGACAATAAGAGAGGGGCAGAAGAAAATGAGAGGTGTTATAGGAGAGGAGATGGGGCTAAACGTGAGGGAAACGGGGGGGCCAGACATTACAAAACACTCCATTAACCCATTCAGTTCCGGGGACGTCCTTGTCATCACATTCTGGCAACTATTAGACGATTTTATTTAGCTTATGAAGGACCTCTAGCAATAACAAGGCTTCAAACTATCTCAACCAACTCTTTTTTTTAACTACCACAGATCCTTCCTAAGCTTCGTAATATCGTCTAAATATAGCTAGAATATAATACAACACACGTCGATGGTACTCAAAGGGTTAAACAAGCAGAGTCCATGGTGCTGCTGCCTGGACACACTATATATACTGTATACAGTTTATATATCGGTAGAGGAAAGAAGGGTGGAGATAGGTATTGAATATATAGGAGACCAGGGTGAGACAGTGTGATTGAGAGGTTGGTTATAGGCTGTAGATGGGGGTAGTGGGGACAAAAAATAGATATATAGATAGATTGATAGATAGATATATATTGTAGATAGGTCAAGATAGATATTGATAACCTCACATTAAAAATTATAAATAAAATAAATAAGTCAGAAATAAAATGTAATTATTATAATTTATTATCAGAGGAGTGCAGAGGAGCAAGGGCCTAAGTGCCACTTTAAAAATGCTTAGTAAAATTACTTTAAAGTTGAATAAGTGTCACTCAATGAAGAATAAGAGCAGCAAAGTGAGGAGGAGTTTAAGCTATAAAATGGTACAGACCCCATTTGCTGCTCTTATTAATAACTTCCTTGAGTGACACTTATTCAACTTTAAAGTCATTTTACTATTTTTTTTTAAAGTGGCACTTAGGCCCTTGCTCCTCTGCACTCCTTGTTCATTATTTACATTCCCATACATTGTGTCTGTAACCAACCTATGTATCTACTGTATACCTGATGTATATCTGGATCTATTTATGTTGCCATTATTTCGCCTAACATATTATATTCAGATTAGGAGGGGCATATATTCTAACTCCTTTATTATTCATCGGATCTCCTTGATATTTTAACACTAATCTAATACATTAATTTGTGGCACTCTTTATTCTATGACCCTTTTTGCTAGTACGACTGGAAATAGAGTAGATGGTATTTTAGAGACACTCCAATACCCTTCGTCAATCGAAATGAGAGAGGAGCCAATGTCGACAACTAATGGTTCGGTAGTTTGCCTGGTTATAAGGCATATCCTTAATGTATCGATATTACAGAGTAATATGTTGCTTTCTAATGTCATGGGGGACAGACTAAGGGCCATAATTATATGGGTATAGTTTATATGGGTAGTGAATAAGGTGGTGTATTACGGGGTTATACATGGTGCATATGACGACCCCCCTGCCTTATCAATGGATTTGCCCATGTTCTGGTGTGAGGCCAGGGTAGAACAGATAGCTCACTGTACTCTAGGTTGTGGTGTTGATTACAACAGCTCCCGTCTTGTGCCCCTGGATTTAACACCATAACATTATACCAGGATTATATAGTGCCACGGATATCTAGGAGAGCTGTCACCGGCCTGGGAGGATAGTCCCCAACAATAGCTGAGTGTTTTTCGTATCCCTTTATTAATTAACCCCTTCAGGTGCTACCATATGTTTTCTTCATTACGTAAGTGCTTTAATTAATTGCGTTATCCTTTTAATAATTAGTAATTAATTGTTGATAACCCAATACATATTGTTTGCTAAGTTTGATAATTAACTGCTTAACACTAGATTAGCGGGCTAGCGGTTTATTTATATGTACCGCCCAGCAGGGTGTTTTTAGCCAAAATAGGGCTGTTTACGTGATCATTTTCATGCCTAAATAAGACCCAGAGCGTTAAACAAGTATCTATCCCTGAAAGGGCATAAACAGAGCTTTCCAATGACACCATAACGATCCTTTTATGATGGCTAGTTTTCTTGCAACAACCGCGCAACGCGAGTGCAAAAAGCCTGTAATTCGGCACTTTCCCCATACAATTCAGTATGTAGCGAGTGAGAGAGGGAGGGAGGAGGTGGGATTCGTGTCAGTAGGTTCGCCGCGGTGGTCTGGAGCAGTCATACGCTCGCTACTCTCCTGCCACCACTTGTCTCTCTCTCTCAGCAATATTACGTGCTGAAATTGCCACACGACCTATGTCGAGCGCCGCCAGATAGTCCAGATTTATTATACTCGACTTATGTTGCGCGCCGATAGTTAGGGGTTAATATAAAGTTTTGCTTATTCAGTCAGTTCGGGTTATCTGTATAACAACAACTCCTCGATTACGGGATTCTTGTCTTATGTTTTTTTTTTTTTTTTTTTTTTTTTTTTTTTTTTTTTAATGCTCTTACCTTACTCAAGGGACCTTGCAGATGTGCGGATAAGTGCTACTTTTCTTATTTTGTCAATTTGATTTTCACTCCCCTATTAAATGTTCAGAGTTATTTTTGTACAGCAAGTCCAGGACACTTTGTTTACATTCTAGCCTCCTTGGAGACTCCTCCCCGATGTTCAGTAGCCAATCAGAGTGGAGCTTCACCTACAAGACATCAGTACATTTTTATTGGTACTTTCCTGTTATCAACAGCCAAAACTGAAGATTGCAGAGTAAACACTGTAGACTTCAATGACTTTTCTTTCCGTGCCCATCAATCTTTTATTGTTTTATTAATACCCAACCAGCGGGAGTGTGGGGGCAGCATCCCCAACCTATAATACTAGGATAGGTTAGGTAAGGTTGTTAGGTTATGCTAATGGCTTTTCAAAGTCCCTAGATTGTTAGTTTATCGGAATTACAATTAACAATGCAAATGCTAATAAAAAGTATTTCCGCACTTTCTAACAATAAAATACACACTTACAAACCATTACAATATAAACATAAACAAAACAAAAACAAAAAAAGCATTAAAGGAATTGGGTCAATATGCATCTTATGTCACGTACATGTTTTTTGGTAAATTGATACGGTGTGACAGTCACGAGTTTTAGAATGTGTGTTTTTTTTTTTTGTTTTTTTTTTTTGCATTTTTTCTTTGATATACAGTGTTGTTTTACCGGTATATATTAAGCAAACCACCCACCAATTTTCATGACAATTTTGAAATGCATGTTGGAATCCCTATAAACTGTACTTCATTTTTATGTAAGTTTGATAATTTGGAAAAATCGATTAAGGGAGAAAATTAACATTGAAAATGATGTGTAAAAAGTCTCCCATAAACGGCGGCCCGCTATGTTATTGTAATTTGCGGCCTAATTTCGTCTGTTAATTAACTTTCTCCTTAATTGGACCCCCTATGAAGTACAACAGATTATGATGACATAAGTGACGGGTGTTTAGAGGGGGCAGAGCTCCCCCTTCAACATATTATGTGTCTCACAGTAACTTCTATTATATAAACAACCCAAGAATTTTCACAAATTTTTAAAATTTAATTTAGGATGTAATATAACCTATACTCCATGTTAAAATAAGTGTCAACCCTCGAAAAATTCTATTAAGGGAGATACAGAACCTAGAACCTGTACCCTGTAACATATTTGTCCATGTTTCCCACAGACGCCACCCCGCTAGGTCAGCCATGTTGATACTATAATTGAGGAGCGCTTTTATCGTAAATATTCGACTATAACGCCCTCTGCCTTTCTCTATGTGAACTAATGATCAACACGTCACTATGTTTCTGCCATATTATTGGTTATTTTTTTGTATACGTCACCATACGTCACGGTATTGAAGGAGTCACCCAATCATGGATCAATATATGGACAATTACGTCATTTTAGTCAGCCAATGAGTGCATTGAACTCCAGCCCACCGACAGGCAGCATGGTTTTAAATGTCAGTTGCAGGATGGCCAGTGTCTGTAGTGGTTGTGCACTTGCCCCTGAACAATAATTATACAAATTTCTCAAAACAACCAGGCAGCCCTTAAGATACTTACAGACCACGGTATATTGCCTACAAGTGTTGAGTGTCCTAGGTGTGAACATCCTTGCCATTACCGGCCAGATAAAGATCACTGGCGGTGTACACACCATTATTACGAGGAGAAGTCCAGAACACGCCGTCACTGTCCCTTTGTTACATAAGGTTGGTTATTTTTATTATTATAGATGTAAAAATTTATATAAAGTTTATTTGCACCTATAGTTTCTTTTCGGTATTATTCTAGCGTTACTTACACAGCGCACCCATCAATTTCTATGACTTCATTCCTATATATGTCAGTAGCGGCGGAAATGCATTAAAGCAATTATAGCTACTGTAAAAAACATAGACGGCACACAACACGACTCGGCGGACCTCTTTCTCCCTGCATTTCAGTCTAATTAACACTAGGAATTGACATAATTTTCTATCCAATGTACTATCCAACCAGCGGGGTGTGGGGGCGGCAGCCCCCACCCTAATACTAGGTTAGGTTAGGTAAGGTTGGTAGGTTAGGCTAAAAACTTTAATGTTGCTTAATTGTTGGATAATGGATAATGAGCTTACTGGGTAAGTTCATTTTCTATCCCATGTACCATCCAACCAGCGGGGGTGTGGGGGCGGCAGCCCCCACCCATAATACTAGGTTAGGTTAGGTGAGGTTGGTAGGTTAGGCTAAAATCTTTAATGTTGCTTAATTGTTGGATAATGGATAATGAGCTTACTGGGTAAGTTCATTTTCTATCCCATGTACCATCCAACCAGCGGGTGTGGGGGCGGCACCCCCCACCCATAATACTAGGTTAGGTTAGGTAAGGTTGGTAGGTTAGCTAAAATCTTTATGTTGGTTAATTGGATAATGGATAATGGATAATGAGCTTACTGGGTAAGTTCATTTTCTATCCCATGTACCATCCAACCAGCGGGGGTGTGGGGGCGGCAGCCCCCACCATAATACTAGGTTAGGTTAGGTAAGGTTGGCAGGTTAGGCTAATATCTTTAATGTAGCTTAATTGTTGGATAATGGATAATTAGGTTACTGGGTTTTGGAATAAGTTCTTCAATATTTTTCTTTATTTTCATCTTTTACCCCACAATTTCCCTGATCTTCATAGCCCTCCCCACTATCGGCAACATAGATGATTTTCAATTAATCACGGGGTGGGGGGGGGGGGGGGGCAGAGCTCTCCCACACCCCATCCTGTATCCAATGGCGAAGAGTTGGCTGGCATTTTCTACATTTTCAGCTTTTATGAAGCCTAACAATTGTCCAATCCTAGCCAACTTTTGCCAAAACATGACTGTTTTTTTTCATTTTGGGGTTTTCTTAAGTTGAAAAACAAGAAAACCTGAGCCAACTTTTTTTTGCCACTTTCTGACTTTTATGAAGCTGAAAATCTTAAAATCCTAGCCAACTTTTGCCAAAACTTGGCTCGAGTTTTTAATTTTGGGGTTTCTTAAGTTGAAAAACAAGAAAACCCGAGCCAACTTCTTTTTTGCACTTACTGTCTTTTATGCAGCTGAAAAATCTTAAAATCCGAGCCAACTTTTGCCAAAACTTGGCTCAGGTTTTTTCATTTTGGAGTTTTCTCAAGTTGAAAAACAACAAAACCCGAGCCAACTTTCATCATAAAAACCCTTATATCGCCTTTTTATGTCTTTAACCCCACATTTTCCCTGATCTTCATAGCCCTCCCCACTATCGGGCGCCGTGTCTTAAGATCGTTGGATAAAGGGGAAAACGATTTTTGCGGAGGTTGAAACTAATGCCAATCACTATATATTGATGCAAATAAACTAAAACTAAAAAAAAAATAATGAAAATAATTGGTGGGTGGTTTCCTTAATATTTTCCGTTTTACCTAACTAAGAAACCTAAGAAACCTAACCTAACCTAACCTAAAAGTAATACGTGGATAGAAACTAACCTAAAATGTACGCAATTACCAAAGCAGCACTGGATCGCACAACTGTAAGGTCCCCAGAGTAAGGTAGGAGGGAAAAAAATATATATATAAAGCAGAAATCCCGTAAAACAGGACTTGTCATTATGTGGACAAGACTGTGTTTTACCCTATATCTCCCTTATAATACATTTGCGACGGGAAGGACATATATAGGAATGAAGACTATTATATAACATACCTATAGGCTACACAAACATCGATGGGGCTTGTAACTCTCAAACCGTAAAATCTTACCTGTTTTTTGTATTATAATTCTTTTTCTCATCAGTTCCTTCACTGATTAGTGTGTTTTAAGGATTTTTTCCAGTAAATCTAGTTATACTACCCCTCCCCCACTACCCCCCACCACCTCCCCCCTTCTAAACACGCCGTTTAGCGTGTTTTTGGATGGTTCAGCAGACGCGGAAACTGGATTTTTTTTTATTTTGATAAAAATTTATCACCAACCAGATACAAGTTTTTCAGGTAATTTGTTGTTGTTTTTTATTTTTTATTTGATATACAGTGTTGTGTAATACCGAGGACTCTCGACATTACAGTATTTTTAACATTAGCCTAACCTAACCTAACTTAACCTAACCTAACCGAAAACTAACCTGTCTCGCGACCCAGCGCACGTTCCCTTTTTATGGGTGCGCGACGGTCTAAACCCAGCGCACGTTCCCTGTTTATGGGTGCGCGACGGTCTAAACCCAGCTCACGTTCCCTGTTTATGGGTTCGCGAAGGTTTGTAATACTTCAATGTATCTATTTCAAGTCAAATATACATTTACGCGCATCATCAAACCATACTAAGTCTACTACTAATAATATTAACCCATTAGTACCAACAGAATAGCGACAAAATAGGGGTAGTATAACTGTAGATTTATCTTTTTTCCTTCAGCAAATGCATATTACCCATTATATAGCAAAATTAACACATGGCCCACCGAAAACCATATTTTGTCATTACCCTAACCTAACCAGCTAACCTAACCTGGGGGCGGCAGACACCCGCTGGGATAGCATTGGTATAGAAGATGACAAAATACTAAAAATACGGTGGATAATTTTTAAAATATATATTCTCCACTGATCCAAGATGGCCACCATTTTTCCTTCTACCCTATTTAACCAACAAAGTCTAAGGAAAAATAATTTTATTTGGGTATTAGTTTATGACCAACCAGTTGCGGGCCCCATCGATGATTATCAGTGTTTTATCACTTTCATGAACGATACTTTGTTGGTGTACATGTAATAACCGTCGCAAAATCACTATAAGTGAAATACGAGAAACTGTTGGATTGTTCACCCATAACACAGGGAACGTGAGCTGGGTTTAGACCGTCGCGCACCCATAAACAGGGAACGTGAGCTGGGTTTAGACCGGCAGCGAGACAGGTTAATTTTCGGTTAGGTTAGGTTAGGCTAGGCTAGGCTAGGCTAATATTGAAAATACTAAAATGCGACGGTCCTCGGTATAAAACAACACTGTATATCAAAGAAAAAAGCAAAAACAACAAAACATTACCTGAAAAACTCTTATATGGTTGGTGATAAATTTTTACCTTAATTTGCAGTGGTAAAGATATATATTGCGGTGACTAATACTGTAAAAGAAAGCTATAGAAAACACTTGGAGAATTATATCCCATACGTGACCTTAATGCATATTGTCCAGGAATTGTTGTTCTTCAGAATTACCGTCAGTTCTTAATTAAGTCATTAGCACCTGGCTATCCAGTTAGTATTTGTGCCGTATTTTTGTGTGCCGTGTACCCTCTATTTTTTGGCATCTGTTTATGTACCTCCGGGTACGTGCTGGCACTGTTATTATTCACCATCTTTATTGATGCCGTAGCCCCAACTAGACTATTGTTGCGAGGGTCCGCCAGTGTTAGACCAACTATAGTGAACCAGTGACGTGACAGGGGTTGTGATTGTCAGATTTCAATTAGGAAATACTATTTTTTTTCGTAATGGTATATACTGTACGTGTGGACTTTGACTGGTTGCGGTGTCCTACTTGTATATGCCTTTACCTTCAATTTCTTCTTGTGATCTTTTGTTGATCTAGTGGCCGAAGGTGCCCTCGACCAGTGTGCTCCAACCTTAGCTTTTGTGTCCACATTTAAATCGCCCGGGACTAGGTTGAAACAATTATCTGCTCTGGGCTGGTGCTTTTTATTACGGCAGGGTGACATACTGTAATAGAGGAGGGGTGGTGGCCTCTTACATATAGTAGGTAACAGTTATAGGGTGATTTTCCATATTAGAGTCACTGCACCCTTCTGGATCATAGCATGGCCCTGTTGATAATTTAGTAGAGACAGATTGAGGAATGAAGAGATATGTAGGAGAGTGTGGCAGCAGGAACATTTGTCAGCCAGAGTGGACGAAGGATGCTGAGCTGGTATGGTCATGTTGAACGAATGGAAGATGAAAGGCTTACACTGTGAATATGTGAGTCAAATACAAGGGGAGATAGAAGAGCAGGAAGACTCCCATTGAGATGGAGAGACTGTGTAAGGCAAGCTTTGGATGATAGAGGAATGACAAGGCAAGAGAAGTGGTAATAATCAGGAATGAATGGAGAATGCTTGTGAATAGATGGGGAAGGGGTCGGGTGCAAGTTGGACTAAATAATAGTTCAGGCGCCTGGCCCGGGGAGACGATTAATATGAAGGGTGCGCCTGGAAGTGTGGTGGGCGGGCTTGTGGTGGTAGAGCTTCGCTGCATGTCTGCCTGCCGAGATCAGAACCTCTCCGGGTGGTCGGGGGCCGGGGAGTGCTGGAGGGACCTTGGTGACCTTGGTCTCTGGGTCTTCTCCTGGATGACCTAGATGTGTGTGAATTTGTGCTTTGTTTTTGTGTGTTCGTTGTTTTCTGTTGTTTTGCGTAGTCCCTTTTCTTGCTTTGTCTTGAGTCGCCCTCACCCCCCACCCCCCCCCCAAAATAAAATAAAAGTAAAAATAAATATAATAGGAAAAGTGGGGATTGGGCCTGAGTAAATAGATAGATAGGAGTCTTACAGTACCCTCGATTTGTGACTATATATATATATATATATATATATATATATATATATACAGTATACAGAATATTAAAACAAATAATCCGTTATCCAATCCTTCATTTAGTGCGATTGGGCAACATGCTCTAGAATCAGCCCATCTCATTAAAGTCGAGTCATTCTCAGTCCTTCCCTCGCACTCTACGGACACACAACTATGCATCAGTGAGTCTCTGTTTTCAATTAAGGAAAAGTCTTCTCTGTCACATAACGACAAATTAAGTGATCTCCTTTGCTTTTAAACGCATTATATATTAGTACGGTATATAATTCGCTTTAATTTTTGCTGTCGTTGTCAAGCACCAATCAAGGCATTTGATAAGGCATTTGATGAGTTGCTGGAACTCCTATTTCACCTGTCTGGCTTCCCATCTTGTTTCTGTGGTAGCGTTCAACAAGACTACATCGGCCTTATTTACCATATTGTTTTTTTCTTCAAGGAATATAGGGTTTCATAGTTGTTTATGGTTTGAGTGGAGGATTCACATTAACATGCCCATTATCTATCAATCTGAAGATACGGCGTCAAATCGCGCCATTTATTGGGTGAATCGTGCGTTTACAGTAGGTGTGGGAAATTGTGGGCTAAATTGGTTACATGATGGGTTGAGGGGGGTGCTGCCCCCACTCACCCCCCTTGACTTATTGTCATCCTCATATATGTTGATCTGTAAGTGGGCAAAAACAGGTTCCTACGCTCGCGCCATTTATTGGGTGAATCGCGCTTTTGTCGCACCCTACAAAACAATGAGAAGGTCAAGTCGACGGAATGCTTTGTTTACGATTGGGACATTAGTTATTTTGGGGGTTATTTTTCGCTGAAATCAGCTAGTGGTGAAGATGGTGATAGTAATAATATTGATGATGGGGGTAGTAGTGATGACCGTAACCGCAATTTCTTTTTCTTCGCAGCAATGTTGCATCTCTTTCTATTCTACCACTATTACAATAATCAAGTGTTCCTCGGAGCTCTCTCAATGTATACCACCTCCTCTACGTAGGGTACGTAGAACCCGTCTTGCAACTAAATCCCACCCCTACTCTGTGCAACTCTCCAACACAAGAGTGAAACGATATTCACAATCTTCTATTGAAAAGCTAATCTCCGGAACTTTCTCCCTGAATCCATCTTACCCTCATCCTATGACTTAACCCTTGTGTATATCACAATTGCGCCAGGCGGGTATATTTGCCGAAAATTACCTTCCTTCCATGCTCTTTACCATGCATAAGCAAGAACCAGAGCGTAATACAATTATATATCCAAGAAAGGACGATGATAGAGCTTTCCAATGACAATTAAATCATCCTTGTACGAGATCTGGTTATCTTGCAACGATCTTTCAAACTAAGGCGAAGATCGGTAAAATAGCGGGAATATTGTTTTTTTTTTTTTTATGTGTGAGAGAGAGAACACTAGTGAGACAGACTTATGTCGGGCTTCCGTATGCGCCCGGACGCCGTGATGAGTGGTTGGAGTCTGCCTTGTCTCCCTCCAATACCTGGCCTCTCTCTCAACGCTCATAATAGCCTCAAAATGGCGCCCGGCATAATTATGATGGGTGCCGCAGAATATGCCAATTTTCTCTCTCCCGTCATATGACGGTCGCCGCGAATTAAGAGTTAAATTGCTTCAAACTCTGTGTGTCAAGTCATTTTGGCTAGAACATCCCTTGATTTTGGCCCTGTCACTCTTTCAACTCTCGGGGAGGCACTCGTCACAGGCAGTTCTGCCTTTTGTCTCCCTTATTCACATAGAATAAAATTAACTCGCATAATTGCGTAAGCCAGTTTTATTTCTGACAAAGTGGCAAATCTGCTATATAATAGGTAGGTTATGAATCTTGTTACGACTGGGGTTCAAATATATCAGGGCTCTTATTCATTGGACTAGTAATGGCATAAATGTTACAACGGAAAGCGCTAGCTCCAACCTCTGATGTATATTCCCAGTGAACAAAGAACACAAATACTCTACAGAGTTCTATATGCAATAATAGGCTATCAAACTCTCAATAAATGTGCGTCTACTCTAGGCTTAATGTTATGTGAAAACAACCTATTACTACCTATAACCGAAGGTGCTTGGTTATGGTATGCAAAGTAAGGTGGTAAGAGAAGTTACAGCTTACGTTACTTTAATCAATAAATGTCAGGCACTCCTGCATGAAAGAAAGTGCACTAAAGTCCTTCAACACTAACAAGGAATCTTCTTTAAATGTTAGATGCTATAAAGATGCTCGTATCGGAAATGGAACCCAAAAAGGCAGGCAGCGGAACAATGCTCGTGCAGGCTATGCACACAAAAAGGCAGAATATATAATGCCGTCGGAGCCAAGAATATCCTAAACACTACAACAATAATAATCGCCACGACAATGCAGTATTCCTATCAACAAAAAGAGCCTAAGTCGTTTGTGTCTCCATACATCAAACTAGGCTGCGAAATGCTTGTGTAATGATAAATGGGTATGCATAAAAAGAGTAATTAGGTTAATATACTTAATGTCTACTGTGACTGATAAAGCCTAGCTAGAGTCAATGATACGAGATACTGGTGCGCATGGCATGCCGCATAGCCTAGTGCAAATCTCAAGTCTGTGCGTCAACTATTACGTTATAATGAAGGGTAGCTCTCTTGAGAAACCTTAATACCGAAGTATTAAGCGTTCTCCTGGCGTACCTCAAAGACAAACAACGAGCTTAGAACAGTGCAGAATGGTATAGGCAAAAAGCCCTTATTCGTGCATGCTCTACTCTCAATGGCACACAGACTAGAATTTACTCAATCAACTCCAGTTCTCAGGTATGTCGTGCAGCTTTTAACTAAAGCCAGCACTCATAGGAAACAATACCTTATAATATCAGACTCCTAGTCTAGCATTATCTAGTCCAGCAGAACACTAATAATTAAAGGAAGCAGTATTTAAACAATATAAATGCCAACCAATGCTTCGTGATCCACTTATCTTAACAACTAACATACATAGGTTATATCAGACCTTAACGCACAATACAACTGGCCAGCATGAAGCTGATTTTGCAGAGTTAACCAGAGGGGGTATAATATTAATAAAAAGGTGGTGAAAGATATGAAAAAGAGAGAGGTAGGCAGAGGAAAAGATTCTCAGGTGCAGAGCAGGGAACAGATAGCAAGGGAAAAAGATGGGTGCGTTCTAGAAACCAGATCTGAGGGAGAGAGTGGCGAGGAACTGTATATATACTCGCACTAGCTCAAGCCGCGTGGGAAAAGAGCGGTTACAAGTCCTCTAGCCACTAGCAAGGGAGCTAACAGCATGGGAAGGACCTCTCTCAACCAACCCCCACGAGGCAGCCAGCCGTGACGTCATCGAGCGGGACAAAAACACTACACGCTCCCTCTCACTCTGTTCTACTCTCTCTCTCTCTCCCAGATCTCATCATTACTAGTTAATGATAAAACATATACTTTACAATTAAATATATAAAGCCTTGACATGGGTGAAAACAAAGAGCCTTTCTGGACTGCCCATGACACGAGCTTTCATATGAAATAAAGCACACTCTAATACATAAACTGTAGCCCCATCCACTGCCCTGGCGATCCTAGCGAGTCACTGTAGGACAAGCCATGCGGTTCTAACGGAGTGGTTAACATCACACCCCCCCCAAGATTTTTCTCAGAGGCCCCAAGGTTCACAAAAATCTGATGGTTAGAACCCATGCTATATCTCCACTTCCCATCACCCAGCGGCAGTAAAATATCTGGCACAGTTCTTCAACAAAACATTTTTCAAAATTATAACCCTCCCCAACACCATAGGTTAAATTATATGTAGTTATGCTCCTCAAGAGCGAGCTTCTCTATCCCAGCATTCTGAGAGGAGTGCAACTCAGAATTACTGATATAACATACTAAACAAATTCAACTATCAAAGAAAGAGTTTTTATTTGATTTTTATGTTTATAATTTGTTTATTTCGGCTGCACTATAGGGGCAAGCCTAGTTTTTTCTTCTATACCAAACGCTCAACTCCTGCTTTACGACCCAATACGCTGGGCTACAACCGCGAGCCAACAAGCACCAAGCGCAAAATACTATCCAAACTAAAGCAGGAGGCTACCCGTGTGTCAATCTACCCAGGATCATATAGCCTTGAACGACCATCTGCAACCACGTTGTCACAACCGGCAATATGGCGTATGTCCAGGTTATATACCAATAACCTTAGTGACCACCTGGTCAGCCTCATATTCCGATTGTGAAACTGGTCCAAGAACTTGAGAGGGTGATGATCTGGGTAAACTACAACGACCGGACCATAGGCTGGAACATAGACCTCGAAATGCCCCAGCGCAAGCACAACCGCCAGCAGCTCCTCCTCGACAACAGAGCAGCTCCCCTGGGCTGAATTGTACTTCTCCGAGCAGAAACTAACAGGATGCTCCAGCCCATCATCGTCCTTTTCCACAAGGACGGCACCAGCCCCCACACCACTAGCCTCCGTTGCTAGTTAGAAAGGTAGGCTAAAGTCAGGGGCCCTGAGAAACGGGTGAGTGCACAACAGGTGTTTTACTTCTCTAAACACCTTCTCACACTCCGGCGCCCATTTGAACTTCTTATCCTTCCAGTTATCCTCCACCTGAGCTTGACTGTCCCGTTCTCCTTCTCCACCTTGACTGCTAAACGTCATCACAGGCACAGTTAGAGGCTCAGGGGGGTGCCTCCCATACTCCTTCATGAGATTAACATGACATAACTGATTGCGCTTCCGTCTGTCTGGAGTGGCTACCAAGTAAACCAGGTCCGATAGCTCCTCCACCACCCTATAAGGACCAGCGTACTTCGCGGATAAGGGGTGACCTACAAGGGGCAGTAGAATCAACACCTCCTGACCCACGTGAAACTCCCTGAGTTTAACCTTGAGGTCGTACCTGTCCTTCCTGAGGGCCTGAGAGCTAGTCAAATTACGGCCAGCCAACTCCAGACTGCGCAACATCCGTTCTCGACTGTTGAGGACACACTTGAGCATAGAACAAGGTTTTTCTGCGCCCTCCCATACTTCTTCAACCATATGGAGAGGCCCTCTGACACGGTGTCCAAAGACGAGCTCATTAGGGCTGAATCCCAAACTCTCCCCAGGTACCTCCCGCACAGCACACAAAACACATGGCAGGCCAAGATCCCAATCCTTCCCACTCTCAAAGCACAGATTTCAAGGCGGAGTGCCATCGCTCTAACACACCCTGGCTCTCCGGATGATACGCAGATGACACAACCCCAACAATCTCATGCTGCGGCATTGCTTGGACAAAGAGGCTAGAAGTGAAGTTGGGTCCCTGGACTGACTGAAGCCCCTGCGGGTAACCATACCGGGAAAAATACACTAGCAAGCTTCGGACCACCGTCTTCGCCGACCCATTTCTCATAGGGTACGCGTCAGGGTACCTTGTTGCTACATCTCCCGACTGTGCATCACTGTTCTCCTTCAACTCTTTCGTCTTTTTAAGCCCATCCTCTGCCCCTTCAGGAACAGTTACTGGGTCTTCTCCAGACTCGAAATGTGGTCCTAATAATGAGTCCCCGAGAAGGTCCGTTGACACTAAACTCTCAACCGCATCAACTTCCACCCCCTTCTCGGTACCCTTCCTCCGCTGATCTAAAGATTGTTGACCAGAATGTGACTCCCTGGATGCAGGATCTCCGGTGACAACACACGCCATAGGCTGCCCCGGACACTTCTCAACCCACTCCTGCTCCTCCCTACTCACGTCGGCCGGCTTCTCGGCAACGACCAAGGGTGGAGCCTCAGAAGTAGGTCCCGCAAAGTCGTTGCCGAAAAGGAGGTCGACGCCCCCAACAGGTAACTTCTCCACAATTCCTACATCCAGGTCCCGAGTCACACCATCAACTTCCACCTTCATTCTTACAAGCGGGTATGACCTTGTCGCATCAACTCCCTGAACCACAACCACCCGCGCCGTATTCACAGGTTTACCAGTGAAATTTCTCAACAGTGTTTGCGATGCCCCAGTGTCACGCAAAATTCTCACCTCATGTCTTCTACCCCCCCACTCCACACAACCGAGTCCCCTGTGGTCACTAAAGGCATCACGGACAGGGAATAAGCCTTCCGGATCCTTCTGCACTGGCAGTGTATTTACCTCGGAAGAAATGCCTCTAACTAACTCCGATGTCCTCTTGAACACTCCAATGCCGTGAGCAAAAGACACGGCTGCCGGAGGAGGTCGACTAGGGCACTCATTTGCCTTATGACCCTCCTGGTGGCAACTAAAACACATACATTTCGGTTTCGGCTTATACTGTGATGTAAAAGGCCCCTGACTTTTCACATACAGTGTGGTGTAAGGTTTGGATTCAGTTTTAGTTTCATGGCTCTTCTGTTTAAATGTGTCATTGTTACGGGGAGGGGGAGGATAACGGTCCTTAGCACTTACATCGTACTTCTGTGAGGACCCGCAACCCCGAATCAACGACAGCCGTCGATCAGCCATTTCTGCTGCTTCGACTAGAGTTCTTGGGATTTTCTCCTTTAAGTTCAAAGTTAGATCACCGCCCGTGCTCTTAAAGAACTGCTCCAACATCATTAACTGCTTAATTTCATCAAATGTTGTGACCTTCTCAGATCGGAGCCAGTTCCCCATAGCATCGGACAAGTCCCGGGCGTGTTCCAAAAAGGTGCTATCTCTTCCCTTAGTTACACCCCGGAACTTCAAACGGTACGTTTCTGGTTGCAGTTCATAAGCCCTCAGGACAGCCTCCTTGAGATCCCCATACACAATACATGACTCCAAAGGTAACGCATCGTAGGCTTTAAGACCCTTGCCTATTAATCTAGAGGATACAAGTGCTGCCCATTTATTCTCTGGCCACTGGTGTTCCTGGCACTTCTTCTCAAAGCGTGCAAAAAATTCTGTTACACCACTCTCATCAAACACCGGAACCAGTTTCAATAAGTGCGAGAGACTGCTCATGAACACGGTTACCAGCCCCAAGTCGCTGTCCCGTTGCCTCTACTCGCGACTTCTCTACGTCCATGTCGGCACAGTACCTAGTCGACTCTAAATCAGCTTGAATTTTTGCTAGCTTGGCTCTCTCTTCTATCTTGGCTAATTCTAATTGCTGCTGAAGCTCACCTGCCCTTTGTTGCTGCTGAAGCTGAAGCTCAGATACCCTGATAGCCTTTCTCTCTTTGATCTTAGCTAATTCGAGCTGATACAATAATTCTGGAGTTAACCCTGGAGGAGGTGAAGGTGCTACAATGTTTGAAATTATCGGTGGTCCCCCCAGGGGCAACCCACCCTGCCAGTCACCACCCAACTGCGGAAGCGTACCCGGGGTCGGCAAACTACTGGGATGGCTGGGAGTCGAGTGTAGGGGAAGCATGGCCGAAGGGCTCTGAGCACTCAACCCATCTCGCTCACCAGTCACCCTGCCCAGTACACACGTTATCAAGTTATCCCTGGTCATGCTGCTAGTAACCGCATGACCGATAGCTGTGGCCAGGCATTGAAGACCGTACCGATTCATACCCTCCAACCGCTCGGCAGTAACAGGCCATTGCAAAAATATCCTAGCATCCTCCTCACAGTTCACCTGATTAACCAAAGCATCATACTGCTGTTCCTCAGTTTCGACATTACGTACTGTGTCTCCATTCTCCTCTGATCCGGTATAAGACATGATGCTCACAAAAATTTCCCACCTCAATATTCAGAAAAGAAGTACCCCAAACTCTTATACCTCAATATACACACAAAAATTCTCGGAAATACTCAAGGGCTATACTATGTTGCGAAAAAAATTTATTCTTGCTGATTCCCGCAAAATATTCTCCAAAACAACAAATGTTCCCTGCTAATAAATGTAGGTTCACCAAATCCTAGGTAAGGTCGCCATTTGTTACGACTGGGGTTCAAATATATCAGGGCTCTTATTCATTGGACTAGTAATGGCATAAATGTTACAACAGAAAGCGCTAGCTCCAACCTCTGATGTATATTCCCAGTGAACAAAGAACACAAATACTCTACAGAGTTCTATATGCAATAATAGGCTATCAAACTCTCAATAAATGTGCGTCTACTCTAGGCTTAACACCTTACGAGCGGCCTATGCGGTTTATTTATATGTACGCACAGCGGGGTGTTTTTAGCCAAAATAGGGCTGTTTACGTGATCATTTTCATGCCTAAATAAGACCCAGAACGTAAAACAAGTACCTATCCCTGAAAGGGCATAAACAGAGCTTTCGAATGACACCATAACGATCCTTGTATGATGGATAGTTTTCTTGCAATAACCGTGCAACGCGAGTGCAAAAAGCAGGTAATTCGGTACTTTCGGTACATAATTGAGTATGTAGCGAGTGAGAGAGGGAGGAGGGAGCTGAGATTTGTGTCAGTAGGTTCGCCGCGGTGGGCTGGAGCAGTCATACGCTCGCTAGTCTCCTGCCACCACTTGTCTCTCTCTCTCACCCACATTACGTGCTGAAATTGCCACTCGACCTATGTCGAGCGCCGCCACATAGTCCAGCTTTTTTTAACTCGACTTATGTTGCTCGCCGCTAAATTAAGGGTTAATGTTATGTGAAAACAGCCTATTACTACCTATACCGAACCGAAGGTGCTTGGTTATGGTAGGCAAAGTAAGGTGGTAAGAGAAGTTACAGCTTACGTTACTTTAATCAATAAATGTCAGGCACTCCTGCATGAAAGAAAGTGCACTAAAGTCCTTCAACACTAACAAGGAATCTTCTTTAAATGTTAGATGCTATAAAGATGCTCGTATCGGAAATGGAACCCAACAAGGCAGGCAGCGGAACAATGCTCGTGCAGGCTATGCACACAAAAAGGCAGAATATATAATGCCGTCGGAGCCAAGAATATCATAAACACTACAACAATAATAATCGCCACGACAATGCAGTATTCCTATCAACAAAAAGAGCCTAAGTCGTTTGTGTCTCCATACATCAAACTAGGCTGCGAAATGCTTGTGTAATGATAAATGGGTATGCATAAAAAGAGTATTAGGTTAATATACTAATGTCTACTGTGACTGATAAAGCCTAGCTAGAGTCAATGATACGAGATACTGATGCGCATGGCATGCCGCATAGCCTAGTGCAAATCTCAAGTCTGTGCGTCAGCTATTACGTTATAATGAAGGGTAGCTCTCTTGAGAAACCTTAATACCGAAGTATTAAGCGTTCTCCTGGCGTACCTCAAAGACAAACAACGAGCTTAGAACAGTGCAGAATGGTATAGGCAAAAAGCCCTTATTCGTGCATGCTCTACTCTCAATGGCACACAGACTAGAATTTACTCAATCAACTCCAGTTCTCAGGTATGTCGTGCAGCTTTTAACTAAAGCCAGCACTCATAGGAAACAATACCTTATAATATCAGACTCCTAGTCTAGCATTATCTAATCCAGCAGAACACTAATAATTAAAGGAAGCAGTATTTAAACAATATAAATGCCAACCAATGCTTCGTGATCCACTTATCTTAACAACTAACATACATAGGTTATATCAGACCTTAACGCACAATACAACTGGCCAGCATTAAGCTGATTTTGCAGAGTTAACCAGAGGGGGTATAATATTAATAAAAAGGTGGTGAAAGATATGAAAAAGAGAGAGGTAGGCAGAGGAAAAGATTCTCAGGTGCGGAACAGGGGACAGATAGCAAGGGAAAAAGATGGGTGCGTTCTAGAAACCAGATCTGAGGGAGAGAGTGGCGAGGAACTGTATATATACTCGCACTAGCTCGAGCCGCGTGGGAAAAAAGCGGTTACAAGCCCTCTAGCCACTAGCAAGGGAGCTAACAGCATGGGAAGGACCTCTCTCAACCAACCCCCACGAGGCAGCCAGCCGTGACGTCATCGAGCGGGACAAAAACACTACGCGCTCCCTCTCACTCTGTTCTACTCTCTCTCTCTCTCCCAGATCCCATCATTACTAGTTAATGATAAAACATATACTTTACAATTAAATATATAAAGCCTTGACATGGGTGAAAACAAAGAGCCTTTCTGGACTGCCCATGACACGAGCTTTCATATGAAATAAAGCACACTCTAATACATAAACTGTAGCCCCATCCACTGCCCTGGCGATCCTAGCGAGTCACTGTAGGACAAGCCATGCGGTTCTAACGGAGTGGTTAACATCACAATCTTGACCAGGATAATGACAGCCAATTTGCTCTAGCCCTTATTGAGTTATTGTAGTTAGTAGTCAGTAGTCAGGATGTCTGGCCTGCCTATAGTGAACAGGGTAAAGGTATATTTGATTGGTTGAGGAACAGGGCTAGATCGTGCGCTGAAATCTGTCTAATCAGCCCCCCCTCCCCCTCTCTCTCTCTCTTTCTCTCTCATAGGTGGGAAGAGAGCCTTCTGCTTGACTATCCTTACCTTCCTCTTTGTAGCAAATTTGATGTTAGCAATTAAGTCTGGACTGCCTAGCAGGGACCACAAGGTCTGTACAGTCTCTCTCTCTCTCTCTCTCTCTCTTTGTAGCAAATTTTGTTAGCAATTAAGTCTGGACTGCCTAGCAGGGACCACAAGGTCTGTACAGTCTCTCTCTCTCTTTCTCTCTCATAGGTGGGGAGGGAGCCTTCTGCTTGACTATCCTTACCCTCCTCTTTGTAGCAAATTTTATGTTAGCAATTAAGTCTGGACTGCCTAGCAGGGACCACAAGGTCTGTACAGTCTCTCTCTCTCTCTCTCTCTTTGTAGCAAATTTTATGTTAGCAATTAAGTCTGGACTGCCTAGCAGGGACCACAAGGTCTGTACAGTCTCTTTCTCTCTCTCTCTCTCTCAATGCAGAAAAGGTCTCATCTACCTGACACAATGTCAAACAGATTTGAGATATTGGTAGAGATGGAAGACGAACCAGAAGAGACCAGGCTCGTTGGGGATTCCATCCTACAAGGACAGGTCGAAGAGTTCTGCGACAGTCCCAAATCGACGAAAAAGATTTTGCATCCCAGGAGCTGGACTGGACGACATTGTGGAAGCCTTCGAAGATACCACAAAGGATGCAAATGAAAATACCCTTTTTGTCATCCATGCTGGTTCAAATGACGTCATGCGCACCAGATCCGAAGAGTTGATGGAGAAATATCGCAAGATGATCCAGCACTACAAAAACAAGTCAAGGAATATCATCATCTCAGGCATTCTCCGCAAGATCGACGCACCTGACAAATTCTACGACAAGGCCTTCAGCACAAATAGCCGACTAAAATATTTGTGTCTGAGGGAAAAAGTTTAATTCATCAACCTCTGGGACAACTTCTACAACCAGCCTACTCTGTTCCGCAAGGATGGCACTCATCTAAACCCTGTGGGTTCAGCACGCATGGGTCGTCTCCTACACGAAGCAGTCCGCAGCCATGGATCAAAAAACGCCATCCGAGAAGAAGCAGCAGTGACATAAATCATCCAACGCCAAGCAAAAAACAGAGGCAACCGAGGACCACCAGCGATAAGGACCGAAGACAGTGAGGACCGAGGACAGCCATGAACATAAATGTAGATCCGACAAGAACTAAAAATATTATTAAAGAGTGTTCCGTGAGTTCTAAAATAACAAATTTAAAGGTTTTCTATGCAAACGCTCGTAGCATACGCAATAAATTTTCAGATTTAGAGGAGCTAGTGTTTACAGAAAATTATGATGTGATTGGCATAACAGAATCTTGGCTCAATACAGAATATAGAAACTTTTTAGCAGAGTATTCACTTCCCGGTTATGTAATGTTTGAGAAAAGCCGAATAAATCGAAATGGAGGTGGCGTTTTACTTTATATCAAAGAAAGTCTTAACCCTACCCTCTTGTCAAAACCTCAAATTGTGAACGTCGACACATCTTTTGTGCTAATAAAGACTAATGGACCTGATACAATCTCGCCTAGAGTTCTAAAGGAAGCTAAGGATGAGCTCTCAAAACCACTGACGTTACTATTCAATAAATCCTTGCAGTCTGGAACTATGCCTGATCAGTGGAAGCTAGCCAACGTAACACCGATATTCAAAAAAGGCAGCAAATCCCTACCCAGTAACTATCGTCCAATTAGCTTAACCTCAGGTGTATGTAAAATGCTAGAAACGGTCATACGAGACAGACTCGTAAATCACTTAGAGGAAAATAACATACTTAAAGATACTCAACACGGCTTTCGTAAAAAACATTCCTGTTTAACAAACCTCTTAGACTTCTTCCACGATATCCTCAACCTCTACGATGAGAGTAAAGCTGTAGATATTATATACCTTGATTTTCAAAAGTCCTTTGACAAAGTTCCCCACAAACTTTTACTGTTAAAACTAAAAGTGCATGGAATACAAGAAATGGATAGAAAATTGGCTCAGCAACAGAAAGCAAAGGGTAGTCATATACGGTAAGGCATCTAAATGGACTAATGTAAGTACCCAGGGATTGGTACTAGGACCAATTATCTTTCTAATTTGCATCAACGACATAGATGAGGGTCTCACCTGTACAATCTCAAAATTTGCTGACGATACAAAAATTGCAAATAGCGTACTCTCAAAAGAACAAGTTGACGATATGCAACACGATCTAGATAAATTGTCATGTTGGGCCCAAATTTGGCAAATGAGTTTCAATGCGGATAAATGTAAAGTACTACATATCGGATCACTAAATGAGAAAGCAAACTATTCGATGAATGGCACTCAGCTTAAGGGGAGATCTCCACTTGAGGGATTTTTTTCTGGACCCCTTTCTCCCTCATGTTTAGCCCCATTGCTTTTGATATAAAACGTTCACCCCATTAGTTTAGCGATTTTAAGAACTTTCACCCCATACTAAGACCTTTCGTGCCATTCAGGTGTCGATTTTATCCTGGCGAGCGATAGCGAGCCTGTAATTTAAGAGGAACCGGCCTTCGGCCGGGACATTTTTCTACCGAAAAATGTACAAATTTATCTTGAAAGGGACTCGAGGGGATATAATTTTAAGCTTGATGGAGGTGTAGGGAACAAACTAAATACCTCCCCTTAAGAATGTAAACAGAGAAACCAATCTGGGAGTAACAATATCGAGTAACCTAAAACCGAGTCAACAATGTTCAGAAGTTGTTAAGAAGGCAAACAAAATAATTGGCTTTATAGGCAGGTCATTTGAGCATAAATCCAAAGAAGTTATCCTAACCCTTTACAATTCCTTAGTCTGCCCTCTTCTGGAATACTGCGTTCAATCCTGGTGCCCTTATTACCAAAAAGATATAAACAAGCTAGAACGAGTTCAACGTAGAGTTACCAAAATGATACCTAGCCTAAAGAACAAACCATACGAAGAGCGTCTTAGAGAATTAAATCTATTTCCTTTAACCCATCGCAGATTAAGAGGTGACTTAATTCAAGTGTTCAAAATCATCAAATGCATCGACAATATGAACTGTAGTAAGTACTTCACTATCGACCAATCTAATTACACGCGGGGAAACGGTTGAAAAATTATTGGTAAATCTTTTAACTCGCACGAATCTAAGAATTTCTTCTTCAATCGAGTTGTCAACTTGTGGAATGGGCTTCCCCGAAACATTATAGACTGCATCACCGTTGATTCATTTAAACTCCGCATAGACAATTATCTCGCATCAAACCCGCGACTGACTGCGTTTTTTTTTTTTTTTTTTGTCTATGTGATTGAGGGAGGCAAAAGGCATAACTGCCTATAGCGAGTGCCTCCCCCATAGTTGAAAGAGTGACAGGGCCAAAATCAAGGGACGTTCGAGCCAAAATGCCTGGACACACGGAGTTTGAAGCAATTTAAGTCATAGGAAGAGGGAAAGACTGATTCTGGGAGAGTTCCAGAGCTCACCTGTTGAGTAGAAGAAAGTTTGAGAGTAACGTTTCACTCTTGGGTTGGAGAGTTGCACAGAGTGGGATTGAGTTGCAAGACGGGTACCACGTGCCCTACGTAAAGGAGGTGGTATGCACTGGGATAGCTCTGAGGAACACTGATTATTATAGTAGCGATAGAATAGCGAGAGAGATGCAACATTGCGGCGGAGAGAGAGAGTTGGTGAGTGGACGGGAGTTAATGATACGAAAGGCCTTCCTTTCAACTTTGTCTAGGAGAGCAGTGTTTGTAAATGAATAACTTTATTTTATCCCCCCCTCAGTTACTAACCCATCTGTCCTCTACTAACTTCCTAATCCTGCCACGGACATTAGTTCCAGGGCAGTAATTCCCTTTCCAATGTTCCCTTACCCTCTCTAAACCACTGTTTGGACACTTGATCCTCAGTGTTTAGGAGGACAAGCAACCTAGAAGGTTCACTAGATCTGTTGTTGCTTGATTTCCTTTGTACTCCTTTGTACTCTCTCTCTCTCTCTCTCTTTGTAGCAAATTTTATGTTAGCAATTAAGTCTGGACTGCCTAGCAGGGACCACAAGGTCTGTACAGTCTCTCTCTCTCTCTCTCTCTCGAAAATCCCAGGGGGTGCTAAGCTCGACACAAGAAAATGTAAATTGTTAAGGTCAAGTTGTGAGCGAGAGAAAAAAATAAGTGGGAGTGAAAGTAAAAAATTAGCTGTGAGGAAGTTTGAAGAGGAAGGGTTGGTAGAGAGAGAGAGAGAGAGTGTGTGTGTGTGTGTGTGTGTTTGTGAGGGGTCCTGCAGTGGTGCCTTAACCCCTAAGTGTCGGCGCGCAACATAAGTCGAGTATAATAAATCTGGACTATCTGGCGGCGCTCGACAAAGGTCGTGTGGCAATTTCAGCACGTAATGTTGCTGAGAGAGAGAGACAAGTGGTGGCAGGAGAGTAGCAAGCGTATGACTGCTTCAGACCACCGCAGCAAACCTACTGACACGAATCCCACCTCCTCCCTCCCTCTCTCACTCGCTATATACGGAATTGTATGGGGAAAGTGCCGAATTACATGCTTTTTGCACTCGCGTTGCGCGGTTGTTGCAAGAAAACTAGCCATCATAAAAGGATCGTTATGGTGTCATTGGAAAGCTCTGTTTATGCCCTTTCAGGGATAGATACTTGTTTTACGCTCTGGGTCTTATTTAGGTATGAAAATGATCACGTAAACAGCCCTATTTTGGCTAAAAACACCCCGCTGGGCGGTACATATAAATAAACCGCTAGCCCGCTAATCTAGTGTTAATAAATCATGGTCAGGTAATGTATGTAATGGAGGTGTGTGCAGGGAGGAATGGTGGTGGGGGTGGGGGAGGATGGGTAGGGTAGCAGCAGAAGGAGGACATGGAGGAGCAAGTGGTAGGGGGGTGGGAGGTGGCAGCAGAAGGAGACATGGAGGTGGAGGGGGAGTACATGGAGAGGGGGAGGACATGAAGGAGGAGAAAGTGGTGGTGGTGAACGATTATAATCGAAGATGGAGAAGTGGAGTTAGAAGAGTCGAGCTCAACATCGTTAAATAGTCTAGGGGTCTTAACTACCGTAGACTTTAGGAGACACAGAGTAACAGTAGTCTGTTAAATTAACTAAGTATTATTATATTAGTAAGCACTACCAGTTAATCTTATGATTACGTAGTACCCCGTATAGGTGATTGTATTGTAATAACTGTGTCTGTTGTCTGTATGTGTGTCTATGCGTATGTCCGGGCGTTTCTGTGTGTATATTCCCCGTTGAGACCCACGAATCACAGTAGTGAAGATGATGTTGATTATAGTAGTGATGGTGGCGGTAATTGTGGTAGTAGCTTTGATGATGATGGTGGTGTGTATGTGTGAGTAAGGGCACACGCATCATATTACCGCTTCACAGCAGTGATGATGATGGAGAGTCTGTGTAGTGAGGATCTGCGTGTGGCATCATAGTAGTGAACATTATGGTAATTATGGTAGTAGTAGTGGTGGTGATGGTGATTGTGATAGTAGTTGTGGTGGTGGTGATTGTGTGTGACATATCACAGTTGTGATGATTTGTAGCAATGATGATGATTATTGTAGTGATGGTGACCCCTATGGGGCATATAAACACAATCTTCACTACACAGACACCATCATAATCACAGAAACGCTCAGACAGACACGGTGATTACAATACAACGTCACTCCTAGGGAGGTACGTAATAACTCAAGTAAGATAGAGTTCTAACACACATACACACACACACACACATACACACACACACAAATTCACATACTGTACACACACACACACAGTACCATTGTTAAGAAAAACCTAATTACAGATTCCCGGTAATGAATTATTGGCTAGGGTATTGGAATCGATTACACACTAATATCTTGTCTTTAGGGGGCTCAAGATTCCATTAGTGGCCTGTGGAGAGAGAGTGAACAAGAGAGACTATAACAGTTTGTATAAATATGGTACGGGATGAGGGTTGGATAACAGCTTCAATATGTCTTTGATGATATTTAAGACACAAAAAACATGTAATAATAATGTGATAGATTGGGTGAGAGGGATCTGTCTTGTGTGGGCAAATTGGTTTTCTGCAGTCTCCCGTTTTCATATGTTCTTAATAGCAAAACAAAATGGCATTTTAACGAGTTGCTTAATCTGAGTGTTACATTAATCGAATCCAAATAATATTCGCATTATATACCATAGACATTATATTTAATATTATATTACCTACATTAATAGTAACCATAGTACACATACTGTATCTTGTTATATTGACTCAGGTACGAACATAAATTCAATAAAGAAATCTTGGAACAAATAAAAGCAAATGCCAGATGGAGAAGAGAGATGAGATTGGTTGGGATTCCGAGCCAATTCCTGTGACTTAGAGAAAAACTGGAGAAAGGGGAACAGCAAAATATCTAAGAGAAAGAGGGTATGGCATGGGAGAGAGAGAGAGAGAAAGAAGGATCATTCAGATACGATCGTTTAACTTGACAATATCTAGAGCATCTTTGGATCACTGAGGCTGACAATCTCATCTTTCATCTCTCTCTCTCTCTCTCTCTCTCTCTCTCTCTCTCTCTCTCTCTCTCTCTCTCTCTCTCTCTCTCACCATATACAAATAATCAGGTCTTCAAACGATCCGATCTCTCCTTAAGCATCTGTAATATTATTGCCTCTAAATAATCTTTCAAGACCCTTCCCCTCAACCCACTCACATACTAACTTCTCAAACACCCTCGATAAATTTAAGGGGACAGCCCCCCATTCAAAATATTTGCTCCCACCTCCCCAACAAGGAACTATTGGAAGGAAAACAGGAGAGGGAAGTCAGTTTTGAATAATAACGCTTAAGGGGAGGCAGACCATTTTTCTGGACCCCCTTCTCCATATTGTTTAGCCCCACTAGTTTTGAGATTATAAGATGTTTGGCCTATTAGTTTGGCGATTTTAACTCCTTTCGCCCCATTTTGTTGTCAATTTTAAGACCTTTCGTGCCATTTAGGTGTCGATTATTTCCTGGCGAGCGACAGCGAGCCTGCAATTTTAAGAGGAACTGTCCTTTGGCCGGGAAATTTTTCTACTGAAAGATGTACAAATTTATCTTGAAGGGGGGTCTAGGGGGTGTTTTTCTAAGCTTGTTGGAGGTCTAGGGAGGACACTAAAAAAAATATATGAATAAATTAATTAATAGACCAAACAAACGGCCAGTCTCCCCTTAAGACGGGACGCGAGGCGGTGGTGGTTGAGAGAGAGAGAGAGAGAGAGAAGAGAGAGAGAGAGAGAGAGAGAGAGAGAGAGAGAGAGAGAGAGAGAGAGAGAGAGAGAGAGAGAGAGAGAGAGAGAGAGAGAGAGAGAGAGAGAAGAGAGAGAGAGAGAGAGGGAGAGAGAGAGAGAGAGAGAGAGAAGAGAGAACTATTGAAATGACTACAATAGAAGAGTGCAAGAGAGAGGGAGCTCGGGTGAATAATTCCCAAGTCATCATACCCAAACTCAGGCAAGACATGTACCAAACCCTTCCCACTCTTTCTGCAGCCTACGTGGGTTTGTATATATCTATAGCAACACCGATTGTAGTTCTGCGTTACTCAACTTAACCCCTTTAGGATTATGACGCATGTTGACAGTTTAATCTGGCTTTATGTTTGTATAAAACTTTCTTTCAATACATAGCATATACAGTATCTTTCAATACATAGCATACACAGTTTCTTTCAATACATAGCATATACAGTTTCTTTCAATACATAGCATATACAGTTTCCTTCAATACATAGCATATACAGTTTCTTTCAATACATAGCATATACAGTTTCTTTCAATACATAGCATATACAGTTTCTTTCAATACATAGCATATAGTTTTCTACATAGCAATACAGTTTCTTTCAATACATAGCATATACAGTTTCTTTCAATACATAGCATATACAGTTTCTTTCAATACATAGCATATACAGTTTCTTTCAATACATAGCATATACAGTTTCTTTCAATACATAGCATATAAATATACAGTTTCTTTCAATACATATACAGCATATACAGTTTCTTTCAATACATAGCATATACAGTTTTTCCAATACATAGCATATACAGTTTCTTTCAATACATAGCATATACAGTTTCTTTCATACACATATACAGTTTCTTTTCAATACATAGCATATACAGTTTCTTCAATACATAGCATATACTTTCAATACATAGCATACAGTTTCTTTCAATACATAGCATATACAGTCTTCAATACATAGCATATACAGTTTCTTTCAATACATAGCATATACAGTTTCTTTCAATACATAGCATATACAGTTTCTTTCAATACATAGCATATACAGTTTCTTTCAATACATAGCATATACAGTTTCTTTCAATACATAGCATATACAGTTTCTTTCAATACATAGCATATACAGTTTCTTTCAATACACATAGCATATACCGTTTCATAGCATATCAGTTTCTTTCAATACTAGCATAACTAGTGTATAGAGGATTATATTCATAAATTCGTTCCCAGAGATATACAGCACTTCCATAAATAATAATGGTTCAAGTCCACGAATACTTATGAGTGGGCTAGATATTATTTATGGTATCCGAGTGTTCAAGGTAATACATAAGTGTATACATGCACACATACAGAACATACCATGCGTTAATATACTCACACTAGAACATTAAATATTCATACATATTTCATCCTATTCATACAACACAAACTATCCATACAACACAAACTATCCATACAACACAAACTATTCATACAACACAAACTATTCATACAACACAAACTATTCATACAACACAAACTATTCATACAACACAAACTATTCATTCAACACAAACTATCCATACAACACAAACTATTCATACAACACAAATTATCCATACAATACAAACTATGCATACAACACAAACTATTCATACAACACACACTATCCATACAACACAAACTATTCATACAACACAAACTATCCATACAACACACACTATCCATACAACACTAACTATTCATACAACACAAACTATTCATACAACACAAACTATTCATACAACACAAACTATCCATACAACACAAACTATTCATACAACACAAACTATCCATACAACACAAACTATCCATACAACACAAACTATTCATACAACACAAACTATTCATACAACACAAACTATTCATACAACACAAACTATCCATACACAAACTATCCAACACAAACTATCCATACAACAAAACTATCTACAACACAAACTATTCATACAACACAAACTATCCATACAACACAAACTATCCATCCAACACAAACTATCCATCCAACACAAACTATCCATACAACACAAACTATTCATACAACACAAACTATTCATACAACACAAACTATTCATACAACACACACTATTCATACAACACACACTATTCATACAACACACACTATCCATACAACACAAACTATCCATACAACACACACTATTCATACAACACACACTATCACACACACAACTTCATACAACCAACTATACAACACAAACTATTCATACAACACAAACTATTCATACAACACAAACTATTCATACAACACAAACTATCCATACAACACAAACTATCCATACAACACAAACTATTCATACAACACACACTATTCATACAACACACTATGCATACAACACAAACTATTCATACAACACAAACTATCATACAACACAAACTATTCATACAACACAACTAGTCATACAACACAAACTATCCATACAACACACTATCCATACAACACAAACTATCCATAACACAAACTATCCATACAACACAAACTACTACAACACAAACTATTCATACAACACCACTATCCATACAACACAAACTATTCATACAACACACACTATGCATACAACACAAACTATTCATACAACACAAACTATTCATACAACACAAACTATTCATACAACCACACACTATCCATACACCACAAACTATTCATACAACACAAACTATTCATACAACACAAACTATGCATACAACACAAACTATGCATACAACACAACTATGCATACAACACAAACTATGCATACACCACAAACTATGCATACACCACAAACTATGCATACACCACAAACTATGCATACAACACAAACTATGCATACAACACAAACTATGCATTCAACAGAAACTATGCATACACCACAAACTATGCATACAACACAAACTATGCATACAACACAAACTATTCATACAACACAAACTATTCATACAACACAAACTATTCATACAACACAAACTATTCATACAACACAAACTATTCATACAACACAAACTATTCATACAACACAAACTATTCATACAACACAAACTATTCATACAACACAAACTATGCATACAACACAAACTATGCATACAACACAAACTATGCATACAACACAAACTATGCATACAACACAAACTATGCATACAACACAAACTATGCATACAACAAACTATGCATACAACACAAACTATGCATACAACACAAACTATGCATACAACACAAACTATGCGTACAACACAAACTATGCATACAACACAAACTATCCATACAACACAAACTATGCATACAACACAACTATGCATACACGGCGGGTGCGCAACCCCGAAAGGGGTTGAAATAGGGGAGCTATCCCCCCGCCAAAGGCGGCTTTCTAGGGCCTTTCCTAGCTGATGCTGATACACCTATCAGAGTGAGAGCTGAGCAATCTCTGCCATACCCATAGCTTACTCTGACTGTTCCTTTTACTTATATATTTTCTAGATCTCAAGTGACGGCGTCTCTAACGTGGATTGACCTCCCAATCTACCAAGATTGGAAGCCAAAGCGTCACATTTTTCCTTTGCCCCTCCACTTTCTCTTCATAATTGCTGAGGGACACAGGGCCCTGGGTGGGTCTTTGGTTTCCCGGGCGTTTCCGCGCCCTCCTCAGCTCCCCGCCATGGAGTGGCTTCGGTCACCCAGGCTTTATTGTGGTTGGCGGGGAGGGTTCTGTGGGGGCACTCGGTTATGGCCTTGGCCTTGCTCGGGGCCTTGGGGCTGTTCGGCCAGGCAGCTTGGGGAACAACAACAACAACAACTATGCATACAACACAAACTATGCATACAACACAAACTATGCATACAACACAAACTATGCATACAACACAAACTATGCATACAACACAAACTATGCATACAACACAAACTATGCATACAACACAAACTATGCATACAACACACACTATCCATACACCACAAACTATTCATACAACACAAACTATGCATACAACACAAACTATGCATACAACACACACTATCCATACACCACAAACTATTCATACAACACAAACTATGCATACAACACAAACTATGCATACAACACACACTATCCATACACCACAAACTATTCATACAACACAAACTATGCATACAACACAAACTATGCATACAACACAAACTATGCATACAACACACACTATCCATGCAAAACAAACTATGCCTACAACACAAACTATGCCTACAACACAAACTATGCCTACAACACAAACTATGCCTACAACACAAACTATGCATACAACACACACTATCCATACAACACACACTATCCATACAACACAAACTATGCATACAACACAAACTATGCATACAACACAAACTATTCATACAACACAAACTATTCATACAACACAAACTATTCATACAACACAAACTATTCATACAACACAAACTATTCATACAACACAAACTATTCATACAACACAAACTATTCATACAACACAAACTATTCATACAACACAAACTATTCATACAACACAAACTATTCATACAACACAAACTATTCATACAACACAAACTATGCATACAACACAAACTATGCATACACCAGAAACTATGCATTCAACAGAAACTATGCATACAACAGAAACTATTCATACAACAGAAACTATTCATACAACAGAAACTATTCATACAACACAAACTATTCATACAACACAAACTATTCATACAACACAAACTATTCATACAACACAAACTATTCATACATCACAAACTATTCATACATCACAAACTATTCATACAACACAAACTATTCATACAACACAAACTATTCATACAACACAAACTATTCATACAACACACACTATTCATACAACACAAACTATTCATACAACACAAACTATTCATACAACACAAACTATTCATACAACACAAACTATTCATACAACACAAACTATTCATACAACACAAACTATTCATACAACACACTATTCATACAACACACTATTCATACAACACACACTATTCATACAACCACACTATCATACAACACAAACTATTCATACAACACAAACTATTCGTACAACACAAACTATTCGTACAACACAAACTATTCGTACAACACACACTATCCATACAACACACACTATCCATACACCACACACTATCCATACACCACACACTATCCATACACCACACACTATCCATACACCACACACTATCCATACAACACAAACTATCCATACAACACAAACTATCCATACAACACAAACTATGCATACAACACAAACTATGCATACAACACAAACTATGCATACAACACAACTATGCATACAACACAAACTATGCATACACCACAAACTATGCATACAACACAAACTATGCATACAACACACACTATGCATACAACACACACTATGCATACAACACACACTATGCATACAACACACACTATGCATACAACACAAACTATGCATACAACACAAACTATGCATACAACACAAACTATGCATACAACACAAACTATGCATACAACACAAACTATTCATACAACACAAACTATTCATACAACACAAACTATTCATACAACACAAACTATTCATACAACACAAACTATGCATACAACACAAACTATGCATACAACACACATGCATACACCAAAACTATGCATCAACAGAACTACATACAACAGAAACTATTCATACAACACAAACTATTCATACAACACAAACTATTCATACAACACAAACTATTCATACAACACACACTATTCATACAACACACACTATTCATACAACACACACTATTCATACAACACAAACTATTCATACATCACAACTATTCATACACACAAACTATTCATACAACACACACTATTCATACAACACAAACTATTCATACAACAAACTATCATACAACACAACTATTCATACACCAAACTATTCATACAACACACACTATTCATACAACACACACTATTCATACAACACAAACTATTCATACAACACAAACTATTCGTACAACACAAACTATTCGTACAACACAAACTATTCGTACAACACAAACTATTCGTACAACACACACTATCCATACAACACACACTATCCATACACCACACACTATCCATACACCACACACTATCCATACACCACACACTATCCATACACCACACACTATCCATACACCACACTATCCATACACCACACACTATCCATACAACACAAACTATCCATACAACACAAACTATGCATACAACACAAACTATGCATACAACACAAACTATGCATACAACACAAACTATGCATACAACACAAACTATGCATACAACACAAACTATGCATACAACACAAACTATGCATACAACACAAACTATGCATACAACACAAACTATGCATACAACACAAACTATGCATACAACACACACTATGCATACAACACACACTATGCATACAACACACACTATGCATACAACACACACTATGCATACAACACACTATGCATACAACACACACTATGCATACAACACACACTATGCATACAACACACACTATGCATACAACACACACTATGCATACAACACACACTATGCATACAACACACACTATGCATACAACACACACTATGCATACAACACAAACTATGCATACAACACAAACTATGCATACAACACAAACTATGCATACAACACACACTATCCATACAACACACACTATCCATACAACACACACTATCCATACAACACACACTATCCATACAACACACACTATGCATACAACAGAAACTATTCATTCAATACACACTATCCATACACCACAAACTATTCATACAACACAAACTATGCATACAACACAACATATTCATACAACACACACACTATCCATACACCACAAACTATTCATACAACACAAACTATGCATACAACACAAACTATGCATACAACACAAACTATGCATACAACACACACTATCCATGCAACACACACTATGCATACAACACAAACTATGCACACAACACACACTATCCATACAACACAAACTATTCATACAACACAAACTATTCATACAACACAAACTATTCATACAACACAAACTATTCATACAACACAAACTATTCATACAACACAAACTATTCATACAACACAAACTATGCATACAACACAAACTATGCATACAACACAAACTATGCATACAACACAAACTATGCATACAACACAAACTATGCATACAACACAAACTATGCATACAACACAAACTATGCATACAACACAACTATGCATACAACACAAACTATGCATACAACACCAACTATGCATACAACACCAACTATGCATACAACACCAACTATGCATACAACACAAACTATGCATACAACACAAACTATGCATACAACACAAACTATGCATACAACACAAACTATGCATACAACACAAACTATGCATACAACACAAACTATGCATACAACACAAACTATGCATACAACACAAACTATGCATACAACACAAACTATGCATACAACACAACTATGCATACAACACAAACTATGCATACAACACAAACTATGCATACAACACAAACTATCCATACAACACAACTATGCATACAACACAAACTATGCATACAACACAAACTATGCATACAACACAAACTATGCATACAACACAAACTATGCATACAACACAAACTATGCATACAACACAAACTATGCTACAACACAACTATTCATACAACACAAACTATTCATACAACACAAACTATTCATACAACACACACTATTCATACAACACAAACTATTCATACAACACAAACTATTCATACAACACAAACTATTCATACAACACAACTATACAACACAAACTATTCATACAACACAAACTATTCATACAACACAAACTATTCATACAACACAAACTATTCATACAACACAAACTATTCATACAACACAAACTATTCATACAACACAAACTATTCATACAACACAAACTATCCATACAACACAAACTATCCATACAACACAAACTATTCATACAACACACACTATTCATACAACACAAACTATTCATACAACACAAACTATTCATACAACACAAACTATTCATACAACACAAACTATTCATACAACACAAACTATCCATACAACGCACACTATTCGTACAACACAAACTATTTTTACAACACAAACTATTTTTACAACACAAACTATTTTTACAACACAAACTATTTTTACAACACAAACTATTCATACAACACAAACTATGCATACAAATTTGATGCTATTCATACCGTACCGGTACTATAACACACGCATACTACATAATTAACTAATACCACATACAGGAAATAAACCATGCACAAAATACGGAGATCAATTATAAGATAGCTGAATAGATGCATATCATGATGCAGTGATACATATTTGATCCTATTCATACACTACCTCTGGATATACATATTTGATCCTAGTCATACACTAGCTCAGGATATACATATACATATTATTCTCTTGCTGCTGTACTACACTCGGCACTCTGGTAGCAATATTTAGGTAGCTCTCTTTCTCTCTCTCTCTCTCATCATGTGTGTGTGTGTGTCAGAGAGTGGGAGTGAGTTGAAGAGAAAGAGAGAGAATCCCTCTTTCTCTGTGTTATTCCCTCCCTACCTCCCTCCACGCATTACTTTCCCTCCCTCCCTCTCTTAACCCCTCCCTCCTACTCACTCACACACACACTCTCTCTCGCTCTCTCTCTCACACATAATTATATACACACACACACACTCTCTCTCTCTCTCTCTCTCTCTCTCTCACACATATATACACACACACTCTCTCTCTCTCACACATATATACACACACACTCTCTCTCTCTCTCTCTCTCTCTCTCTCTCTCTCAGCCAGTCAAATGTTCTCCGCATTGAAGCGTCTCTTGCTATTACGATTATGGAGAGGGAGACAAAGAATTTGTTAGACGAATAGGAAGGGTGGAAAAGAAAGCGAAAGGAAGGGAGGAAGGAAGAAGACTGATAGAAGGAGAGAAATAAGGACAGAAGAGGGGATAAAGGGAGGGAAGTAAAAAAGAGGGGGTTGAAGGAAGGGGGAAAACTAAAGAAAACAACAAGACAATAAGGAGAACAAATTAAAACAATTACTGAACAAGAGTGACAACCATAATGTAGGGAGACTACACAACTAAAGAAGGCATAAAAGCAGGCATGATCATGAATTAATAAGTTGAGCAAGTCCGAGCGGACTATATAGGTCCGTGCAGCCATAGCCCTATTGCTGGGGTCACACATTCCCGTATATCGCTCCCGACAGCACCCGTCAGGCGTAGTCGCCAATTTTGTGTTCTGACGGGCGTAGTCCGGCCGTGTACGCCCGTATAGACCACGACTATTGCACTTCCCGACAGACGTACCGTGACGGGGCCAGTGTTACGTCAGACGTAATGTAGTCGTATGGAACTACGTACGTGCTTGCGACTTGCGTAAGCATGTCCCTGTTAGTCCGCCTGGGCTGCCCGATTTGCGGGAACACAGGCCACGCCCATGGCCACGCCCCCACAAGACCTGCGTAGCTGAGGCCGTACGTCTTGGGAGTTTTTAGGACTTACGTGGACCGTTTCCGAACAATCGTAGGCACACCCCGTCTGTCCACACACAGACAAAGACAGTCTTTGTCAACCACGTAGGTCTGGGTTGGAATCTGGGAACTACAAAAGGGCAGGAATGGCCACACCATTCCCATTCCCAGTCCTTCATCGGCACCATGAACAACATCGCGGAATTCATCCTGGAGGAGTTCAATTTTGTGAACTCCCTAAGAGGAAAGACCATTCATCCTTGTAACCTTTAACCCGCTGAGTGCCAGCCAATTTTGAAGGTGTGCCAGTGCCAGAGTTTTTTTTTTTTTTTTTTTTTGGGGGGGGCTAAATCTATCAAGTTGGGAGAGAAAGGAAGGATAATGGTAAAACAAACACTCACCTCGCCAAAAATCAGGTCCCCGATGGTCCCGAAAGTAGCTGAAAAGACACTATAGACTACAGAGACTTTTATGGTATCGGAATGTATGGGTGGGAGGGTGGTGGGAGGGTGGTTTTGGGGTTGGTTGGGGGAAGGTAGAAGGGTAATTGACTTGTGTTACACATATGAAGCCGATTGGTGAGGTAGTTTCGCCACCGCGGATTTTCCTTTTTTTCCTTTTCTTTGTACGGATACGCTAGAAGTGGGTGATGGGAGGCGGTTGGGGGTGTGGTGGTGGGAAGGCAGAAGGGTGAGGGACTTGTCACACAAATATGGAACCTATTGGTGAAGTCGTTTCGCCGCCACAGATTTTCCTTTTTTTTCCTTCTGACGGGACCGAGTCAGCGAGTGGGTGGGAAGAAGGATTTGGGATTTTTGTGGTGGGTAGCCTAAAGGATAAGGTACATGTGGTAAAAATATGAAATCCATAGGTGCAGTCGTTTCGCTGCTACGATTTGTTTTCGGCAGTGTGCAGAGGGTGGCAGGGTTGGCTTGTTGGTAGCTGCTCCGGTGTGGTGAGAGGTGTGACTGGAGTGTCCCCCGCTGGTCCCCCGCTGGTCCCGTTGTCCCCCCTAACCCCACCGTACAACGGTGCCGCGTCTTCCCGCCAACCCGCAGTGCGGCGGTTCTGCCAGATGCGGCCGGACTAACGTAAACTTTCCCGTTTGATGGGAATATTTTACGGTTGACGGGAGCAGCTTACGGTTTGACCGGGTGAGCTGCTACGTCTTACGGGGCTGCTCCCGTCAGACGTAGCCGATCGCCCGGTCAGACGTAGGATTTACCGACTTTTGACATACGTGAGCGCGAGCCCCGTATCTGATTTGAAATCCAAAACATACCGGGCGGCCTTGGCCGCACCCACCACCTCCCCGACCAGCGTGGCTACTCCCGCCATGCGTACCAACCCCCACGACTAGACACAATTTCATTTACGTTTTGCGTACTAAGCCCTTACATTTTACGTGTTCGGTTGCCAACTACCAATAAACCTTCGTACGGGAGCATACGGGAGCATATACGTGAATGTGTGACCCCAGCATAACTCCTAGGCACGTAACGCGACGCACAGAATGAAACGTAAATACAAAAAAAGACTTTGTTACGGCCTAGAGGATAGAATAGAGTATACAGTATACATGTGGCAGATCAGTAAGTTTGATTCAATTGTAACCACCAAATTTCGTGAAAATCGGTTCATAACATTGAGTGTCGCTTTCGCTGCTGGAGGTATGCACTCTATAGATTGCCTCCAATATTTGATCACTTCTTACTTGGAGCACATCCTATCTGCTCACCAAATTTCGTGGTCATTGGTTCATAACTTTTATAAGGTTTTACAGACAAGCAAATGGAGGCAAAAACATAACCTCCGTCTAACTTCGTTGGTGGAGGTAACTAGAGGGACATTCTGGAAAGTGTGTACACTCAGTGATAAAAGAAGGGTACCCCCCCCTGAGCGAGAGATAATTATGTTTCACGCTTTTAAGTTGTTCAATATATACTGCATATGGAGGAAATACAATGAAGAGAAGTGAACGTTCGTGTACCTCTGATAAGGGAAAGGAAACGAGTGGAAGTTGCCTGTACTGCTGTTTTGCTGATGATACAGTGTTGATGAACAATAGTGAATAGGAGTTGCAGGGGCTGGTAAATATGTTTGGAACTGTGTGAAAACGGAATCTAAAGATAAATGCGGGGAAGAGCAAGATTATGGTCTTTGAAAGGGGTGCAGCCACAGAGTGTGAGGTGAGGTTGAACAGTCATGCTACGGAAAATGTCAGCTCATTTAAGTATTTGGGCAGTGTGTTGAGTAAAGATGGGAGTATGGATGAAGCAGTGCAGGAGAGGGTATAACAGGGGAAGAGGGGTGTAGGAACGCTGAGAGCAGTAACAAGAAATAGGGTGATCAGCATGGAAGTAAAGAAGTCCCTGCATGACAGTGTGGTAATTCCGACATTGGCTTACAGGAGCGAAGCATGGATGTTGGTGAAGAGACAAACCAAGAGTGAGAGGGGTGGAAATGAGTTACTTGAGAAGTGCGTACAGAGTTACATGGAGGAATAGACCACGAATGAAGAAGTACGAGAGAGGTGTGGAGTGGATGTAGATGTGCTGGAAAGTGTGAAGATGTGCAAGTAACAAATGAGTACTATCCCCCAAAATAACAATTTCCGTCATTTCTGTAGCAGGGTGGTGGGGCGCCATGGTTGATATGTTGAATCCAACTATTATTTGGAAGTATATAATATGTGCATTATATAATTATGGCTCATTAATAACATATAAATATCCAATCTAATTTTACGCCACTCCTGTAGAAGAGAGATCGTAGGAGTCGTCCTGGGCTAAAGTTGGTGATTGGACCCCAATATGGTCAAGGAATAGATCAGAATACAGTATATAGTATGCTTGCGCATGAAATTGGCAAAGCAAAAACCCCCAGAGACAGCCGATCTAATGTTCAATCAACTCCTGTAGAAGGGGCCCTATAATTATCTGCCAAGGGCCAAGTATTCTATTAGTGTCGTCTTGCAGCCTGAACAATAAGTAAAAATATATGCATATAGAGTTCTGAATATGCCTCAGCATTTCGGATGGCCATTTCACTGTTCACCACTACTGCAGAAGGTGCCGATTAGAATGAAATTTAAGAAAATGGCTCCGTTACGGCCTCGAGGATATATTCGAGTATATATATATATATGTATAAGTTCATTACATTTGGTTCACTAATAACCTAGAAATAGCAAATGTTGATAAGCGTCGCACTACTGCAGAAGGTGGTTAGTTGGAGGGCGCCCAGGGCAAAATTTAGACAAAGAGCTCTGTTATGGTGTACTGTAGAGGATCTATCTATCTATCTATCTATCTACATGCTCAGGCCCAATCCCCATTTTGGGGGTAGCCGACTCAAGACAGAGCAAAAACAGGGAAAACACAAAAACAACATAAAACACAAAAATAAACACAGATAAAAAACACAAACTCTCACACATCCAGGTCACCCAGGAGAAGACCCAGAGACCAGGGTTACCAAGGTCGCTCCAGCACTCCCCCGGCCCCTGACCACCCGGAGAGGTTCCGATCTCGGCAGGCAGACATACAGCGGAGCCAAAGCCACAAGCCCTCCCACCACACTTCCAGGCACACCCTTCATATTAATCGTCTCCCCGGGCCAGGCGCCTGATGGACTATTATCTAGTCCAACTTGCGCCCGACCCCTTACTCCAAATGACCACGTGTTCACTCAACTATTCACAAGCATTCTTCATTCACTCCTGTCCACCACCACTTCCCCTGCCTGATCTATAGTCATTCCTCTATCATCCAAAGCCTTTCTTACACAGTCTCTCCATCTCAATGGGGGTCTTCCTGCCCTTCTATCTCCCCTTGTACCTGACTCACATATTCTCTTTGTAAGCCTTTCATCTCCCATTCGTTCAACATGACCATACCAGCTCAACACCCTTCTGTCCACTCTGGCTGACAAATGTTCCTGCTGCCCCACTCTCCTACGTATCTCTTCATTCCTCAATCTGTCTCTACGAGTAACTCCACACATACTCCTCAAGCAGCTCATCTCCATCACATCCAGCCCTCTTTTCTCCTTTTTCTTCAGAGCCCATGTCTCAGCCCCATACATCACTGTTGGCACAACAATTCCTTGATACAGTGCACTTTTTACTTTCACTCAGAGATTTCTCGTCTTCCACATACTTCCCATTGCTCCGAAACCTTCCTTCCTTCACACACTCTCTGTTTTACCTCCACTTCCATACCTCCACTCCTGCTTATTGTTCCTCCTAGATATTTAAAACACTCTACTTGTTCCAATATTTCCCCATCCAGCCTCACATCTAGATTCACCCTATGCTCTCCCCTATTACACACCATTACTTTACTTTTATTGACGTTCACCTTCAGTTTCCTCCTTCCACAAACCACACCAAACTCTTTGACTACCCGCTGCAGTTTCTCATCAGAATCCGCCACCAATGCTGTGTCATCAGCGAACAGCAACTGATTCAACTCCCAATCTCTACCATTCTTTCCTACTAAACCCAATCCTCTTCCCATAGTTCTCCTTTTCACCTCCCTCACCACACCATCCATAAACATATTAAACAGCCATGGTGACATTACACAACCCTGTCACAAACCTACCTTTACCTCAAACCAATATATAATATATAATATATATAGATAATATATATTTATGTGTAAAGTCATTAAATTTGGTTCAGTAATAACCGAGAAAGAGCAATCTTTATTAAACTTTGCACTACTGCAGAAAGTGGCGATTTGAGGGGCGGGCCGAAAATTTAAACAAAGGGCTCCGTTATGGCCTAGAAGATACATCATCGAAAATGCATGTGACGAGACAGAAACGGGCGAGGGAATGCGAAAGTGGTCCCGGTCCCCGAGAATAAGAACTTTAAATGTTGCTTCTGTTCGAGCTCTGTCTCGTGTCGGCCACCCCAGCAATCGGGTATGTGCCTGAGTATATACATACATGCATACATACATACATACATACATACATACATACATACATACAAGTGTAATTTATTTATTTCACTTCAAACACCAAACACCTCCCAATGAAATTAATGAAATCATATGATCCTCCCGGGATTCGACCCTGGGTAACCACACACAGATCTTTAGAACTCTAACCATTACACCATCAAGACAGTTAAAGGTTAAGTACATGACTACGATTTGATATCCATTAACCGAATGTCAATCTAATCATGTACTTAGACCCAACTGCACACTGAATAGCGTAATGTTTAAGTGAAAGGAAACATTTTATGGGGCACAGATCTCTAAGGACCGACCATGCTCTGACATGCTCCTGAAGCTATAGGAATAATCTAATTGATTAATCTCACTCCCAACACCAAACACCTCCCAATGAAATCATTGAAGGCATATGATCCTCCTGAGATTTGAATCTGGGTTACCACATACAAATCTTAACTACCACTGTTTAATAAGCGTTGCCCTAACAACAAGAACAACAAGAAAAAAATGACAAACAACAACGACATGTGTAAGCTTTAGAGGTCCTCGCTTCGCACGGACCTAACAACAACAACAACATGTATAAGCCCTTGAGGTCCTTCGCTTTGTGCGCGGACATAAACATGGATATTCTAACATTAGATTAGGATAAATAAGGCATTGAATAACATAAAACACGAACAAAGGGAAGGAATAATGGTATAAATGTCAGAAGAAACAATGAAGATACGATCTAAGTAATTGAATACAAAGGTAGGAAAGATGAATATAGAGCAGAAGAAAGAATAAATGAGTAAACAAAATAACTAGGCGAGATGGAGGGTAGCCTAGGTGAGGTAGAATCTTCACGCCATAAAAGGTTGATCAGGGTCGGCAGGCTTTTAAAGAGTTAAAGGGCAAGTACAGAGTTCTCAAACCTTTAATGCCAAGAGTCCCTAAAGCTGAACAAAATAATCAAGAGGTAACCGGAATGGAAATATAAATAAAGTCGTGCTATATTGAAGAAAGTTAACCCCTTTAATAAATTGGATTCATATTACATTTATTATAGCTAACACTAGGCAACTTTATTCACTTTAGAAAGGACCTCTAGGAATCAAAGAGGTAAAATGTATGTCGATTAACCCTCTGACATCTACTGACCGTTCCGGATTTGGATAAATCTGCTAATGATAAACGTAATTAAACATAACCCTACCCACCATAATTATCTGTCTACAGTCTACAATGCTACAATGGTTCGAAATAAATTACTTCAATATTTCTTTTTGCATTTCACTGATTCTCTCTCTACATACCAAAACAATGTGGTATAATATCCGTGGGTTCTTCACCCCCGCATAGCTTCTTGCTCTGTATCGAGGCACAGTGCGCCCCTGTATTGAGTGTTGTTCGCAGGTGTGGGGAGGCTCCACTGAAACTTCACTTCTCGAACAAGTAGAACAAAAATAATTGCACCTCATCAACTTGCTTCCTCTTACTAGTTCCCTACAATCTCTTTCTACACGGCGCAATGTGGCATTTTTTCACTCTTCTATCGCTATTGCAACAATCGGTGTTCTTCAGAGCTTTCTCAGTGTATATCCCTTCCCTTGCAGCGAGTGCGAGTCACCCGCCTTTCAACACAGTCTCACTCCAATTCTGTCCAGCTCTCCAACCCAAGAATTGGCGAATTTTCTCAGTCCTTTTTCTACTCAACAAGTGAACTCTGGAACTCTCTTCCTCAATCAATTTTGTCTTCATCCTATGAATTAGAATGCTTTAAACTTTGTGTATCCAAGCATTTTGACTCCAACGTCCCTTGAATTTTGCTCACTCTTTCAACTTTGGGGGAGACAATCGTTACAGGCAACCTGCCTTTTGTCTCATCCATATACATAGAAAAAAAATCTATGTACACAACACCACTAACTACCCTACACTGTCAGGAGCAGGCACACTATATGGCAATGATATACACATCGTATTCAATTCAATATTTTCACTTAAGGTAAGATGAGATCTTTAGGTCTGTGCGAAGCGAGGACCTCTAAAGCTTACACATGTCATTGCTGTTCTTCTTGTTCCTGTTGTTCTTGTTATTAGGGTGACGCTTATATATGCGGTGATCTATCCTCTAGGTAGTCTAGGACATAACACAGCCCTTTTCTTAAATTTAAGCCTGGGAGCCCCTCAAATCGCCACCTTTTGCAGTAGTGCAACGTTTATTTTAAATTGCTATTTGTCGGTTATTACTGAACCAAATTTAATTTAATTACATTACACAGGCATATCAATTATCTATCCTCTAGGCCAAAACGGAACCCTTTGTTTAATTTCGCCCTGGATGTCCCTCCAAATAGCCACCTTCTTCAGTAGTGCGACGCTTATCAAAATGTGCTATTTCTCGGTTATTACTGAACCAAATTTAATGAACTTACACACGCATTTATACTCGAATATATCCTCTAGGCCGTAACGGTGCCCTTTTCTTAAATTTTGTTCTGGGCGCCCTGCTAATTGGCGCCTTCTGGAGTAGTGGTGAAAAGTTAAATGGCCATCTGTTTGGAAATTACTAATAAGGCATATTCAGAACTCCACATGCATATACTCTTGCTTATTATTCAGGTTGTAAGAGGGCTCTTTTAGAATACTTCGCCCTTAGCGGTTAACTATAGGGCCTCTTCTACAGGAGTTGATTGAAAATGTAATTGGCTGTTTTGTTTTTTTTTGCTTTGCCAATTTCATGCATATGCATACTGTATACTGTATTCTGATAAATTCCAAAAACCATATCGGAGTCCAATCACCAACTTTAGCCCAGGGTGCCTCGCTACTGTCTGGCTTCTACAAGAGTTACATACAATATTTAATGAACCACATAATATAGTGTACATACATACATATACTTCCAAATAATAATTGGATCCAATATATCGGTCATGGCGCCCCACCACAGGGCCCCTTCTACAGGAATGACGGAAAATCAAAATGGTTAGTTTGTGGGGGATATTACTAATGTTTTTACTTCAGAGTTGATATTGATTAAATCAATTTGATTTAATCACTTGATTAAATCAATGATTTTTTTACCAAAAAAATAATGATTTTTTTGATTTTTTTGATCTGTGAATCAAGATAAAAAGAATTCTGAAGATTTATCATGCTTTCATAAGTTTGTGTAGGCATTGGTTCATTGTAAGATAGTAGATACTGGTACATTATGTAGTAACACAAATAACTGATAGCTTTTAAATTTACAAATATATGTATACAGTATTACCTTTCAACTTTAAAAGAGTACATTGTATGTTATAAATTCCTCTACTTGAATTACTACTCAATAGGGCGGGGGGATATTTAAAAAAAAAAAAAAAAAAAAAAAAAAAAAAAAAAAAAAAAAATTAAAAAAATCAAAAAAATCAACAACCCTGTTTTACTTGCACATGTACATAATCTCATATATTTCATAGACATAATGGTTGGAATCCTATTTGAACATTTTGCCCAGGGCACCTTGCTGTTGGTTCCCTTCTGCAGGAGTGTCATATAATGTGATCCGGTGTTAATTAAATACATTAAGTGCAATGGCACTAAATGTTAACTACCTCCCTCAACGAAATTGGAGGAGGTTATGTATTTGCCTCCATTTGTTTGTGTTTGTCTGATGTATATTTGTTTGTCTGTAAACAAGATAATAAGCCTATCACAAAGCTATGAACAGGTTGTCCCGAAAATTGGAGGTCAGATAGGATATGCACCAAAGAAGAAGTAATTTAATTGAGGAGGTGATTGGTAGAGCGCATACCTCCGTTAGCGTAGACGGCTCACTAAGTTATGAACTGATGTTTACGAAACTTTGTGTGCAAATAGGATATTCACCAAGGTTGAAGTAATTAAATTTAGGATGCAATCGGTAGAGTGCATGCCTCCGCCAACTTAGGCGGAGGAAAGCGGTTTCCAGAGTGCCCCTCATTGTTACCTCCGCCAACGAAGTTGAACGGAGGTTATGTTTTTGCGTCCGTTTGTCTGTAAAAAAGATATCTCAAAAGTTATGAACCGATGACCAAGAAATTTGGTGAGCAGATAGGATATGCTTCAAGTAAGAAGTGATTACATATTGGAGACGATCAATAGAGCGCATACCTCCGCTAGCGTAGGCGGCTCTTAAAGTTATGAACCGATTTCAACGAAATTTGGTTGAACTAAACTTAATAATCTTCCACATGTATATACTCCCATTAATCCTCTAGGCCGTAACGAAGCCCTTTCTTTTACATTTCATCCTGTGTTGCGTGCCACAGAGTTAACACGGCTGCACGGACCTATAGTCTAGCGTGGACTTGTTATGTATAAACAGGTATTTATTTATCTATTCATTAGTTATATTTTTTCCTCTCTAGACCTCCATCAAGTGAGAACAAAATAAAAACATTATAATAATTAAAGACCTCCCTTTGAGATATGTGTGTATTATTCGGTAGAAAATCCTCCTAATTTGCAGGCTCGTTATCTATTTAGCAAGATAGTCAAAAGATAATGCATACATTTATATACTTTTCAAACAAACTTCACCACAAATCTCTGGTGAAATACAAGTCTTTCTCCAGCTCTCCTTTCAGTCTGTCCTCACAGTACACCTACTGTACACCTTCCCTACTACACTTAGAAAACATATTCCTCGGTGGTTACCACACACTCCTCTTTCCCCTTTACCCGTATATAGGGGGAATATTATGCCTGCCTTCCAGTCATCAGGTGCACTTCCCTTCTCCCATGCTAGTTTGCACATTTTCCATACCCATTCGATCACTATCTCACCACCATACCTCAATATTTCCCCACACACTCCATCTGCTCCTGGTGCTTTCCCCAACTTCACTGTTTTCATGGATTCCCACACTTCTGAGCTCCTGATCCCCACCTCCTCCTCCACTACTTCTCTTCTTCTCTCTCTCATACCCCATCCAACTATGTTTGCTGGCGATTCATTCCCTACATTTAGCAACTCGTTGAAGTACTCCCTCCATCTTTAGACTCTCTCTTGCTTCTCGGCTAGCATTCTCCCATTCTTATCTTTCACGCCCTTACTGTTTCCCTTACTACCTTCCCTAACTTTCTTGACTTCTTTCCAGAACAGTTTCTTACACTCCCTCCATTTTACACTCAGATTCCTTCCAAATTCCTCATCTATGCTTCTCTTACTTTCCTTCACTACTCTCTTCACCACTCTTTCTCTTCACGTACCTCGCTCGTTTCTGACTCTCCAAATTTTCATTCCCTCTACTGCCCAACCACTCTCTATATGCTTTCTTCTTGTCTTCCACAGTTATTTTTACCTCTTCTGTCCACCATGCTGTACCCTTCACTCCCCTCCCTCTTCTCCTTACTCCACACACCTCACACCTCCTCACATGCTGAACAGATCTCTTCCTTAAACACCTTGCTCATCTCCTCCATTTCCTCCATATCTTCCAAGTCGAACCCACCTAGTCGTCTTTCTACTAAGTGATGGAAATAAGAGAAAATATAGCCGATAATGGAGGAGGGGGTAAAAGGTGAGGAAGGAGGGGTTGAGATACTTGTGGATGAATGGTAGGAAGTACTAGAGGGAAATTATCTCCCCTAATGACATATTCCTTTGTTTTGATAACCTTTGAGGTGTTTTGGAAAGGTTTTTCCATGGTTGTGCTTCTGTGAGGCCTATCGTATACCTATACAGATACTTCCAGAAGGCTTATCACACTTGCTGGGTGAATGTTTGGGTCCGTCTCTCACACTCTCTCTCTCTCAAACACACACACACACACACACTTCATGCGGACACACATATAAGTTATGCATATTAATACTATGAACTCTAATTATAAATGCAGACTCCTTCAAACACTAAAAGCTCCACATCCATTTATACAGACACATCAACACTAACATAAAACTGTTGTATGGTATATTCTCATCGACACCAGAACTGAATAATGGTAAACATGCCCAGACATATACATCTTTCTCATATATGTTTGAATATAATACTATATTTAAACAGCAATATGAGTAGTATGTCCTGTACTCGAAGGGATTCACATGTTTACGTATTGCTCTAAACTATATTATCTAAGTCCTAAGCTGAAACGTAGCATTACAACTATTTAATTTATCTTAACAATTCATTCATGCATTTCTTATTCCACTTCATAAAACCTGTCCACTTGGTTCAGGTCAGCTTCTATCTTTATGTTTACTATAGTCTGTTCCTCTTACCCGGGCGATATAGGGCATCTTGTGGCAGCCACTTCCCTCAGATTTGATTACAGAATAAGAAATTAGTATATGTTTGGTCGATTAATGACTATTGTGTTCACAGTTGTATTGCAGATACCTTCAATGGTGACTATGCTCAATAATATATAAAAACAAATCTATTCAGAATATATATATATATATATGTATTATATATATATATATATATATATATAATATTATATATATATATATATATATATATATATATATATATATATATATATATATATATATTTACCTGTACAGGGTGTTCCAGTAATGCTTTTCATAAATTATATGGTGGACTGATCAGACAAAAATAAGAATACATTACTCTATGAACATGAGGTTGAGTATTTATAATAACGGAGTTATTACACGATTTAAGTTAACGATAGATACAATGCCATTCAGTCCAAGGGGTAATGTTGCCATTTTAGTGGATTATATCCATTTGGCCTTCGCCATCGCTTGCTAGCCTCAAGATAGTGAGCAGTAGCGATCTGACTTTTCGGTAGAAAAATATGTCCGGCTTTGCCGGATTTGATTATCCTACCGAAAACATCAGCTCGCTACCGCTCGCTAGCCTGAAGAGCGAACGCCGATTAGATACTGCTCACTCTCTTGAGGCTAGAAAGCGATAGCGAAGGCCAAATGGATATAATCCACTAAAATGGCAACATTATCCCTTGGACTGAATTGCATTGTATCTATCGTTAACTTAAATCGTGTAATAACTCCGTTATTATAAATACTCAACCTCATGTTCATAGAGTAATGTATTCTTATTTTTGTCTGATGAGTCCACCATATAATTTATGAAAAGCATTACTGGAACACCCTGTATATATATATATATATATATATATATATATATATATATATATATATATATATATATATATTCCTCCTCCTTCTCCCCAAAAGCCTTTAAGAGTTGGTCTGAATGCTTTGGGTTGAAATGAAAACCAGAAAAATTGCTTCAAAAGACAGCACTTGGAAGAACTAATTGAATAAGAAGAGTCAGAGGAGAAGGAGGAAGGAAGGAAGGAGTGGGGACAAACAAACCGACAAAGAGGACAGACAACAAAGAACAAATAGATAGAGGGGACCAGGCACAAAGACAAACACGCACAGACAAACAGAGAGAGAGAGAGAGAGACGGATAAACAGTTATACAGAAATTTAAATACACATAAAGACCGGAATATAGATATATAGGTAGACTTATTTATATTCACACACGTACACGCGCGTACATGGAGTAACCTTTCTCCTTTACCAGAATTGGAATCAAGAACAGCAAAGCCGGTAGAGATATTTATAGTTATGTAAATAGAGAACATGACAAACAAACACACAATCAACGAAAACCTACTGGCAGAATGTCATAGTGTCGTACAAATCTTATTACAATATTACTACTGCGTTATAATTACAATATTACTACTGCGTTATAATTACAATATTACTACTGCGTTGTAATTACAATATTACTACTGCGTTATAATTACAATATTACTACTGCGTTATAATTATGACGAACGAAAGTCAAGCATGATACCTAATATTACTACTGCGTTATAATTATGACGAACGAAAGTCAAGCATGATACCTAATATTACTACTGCGTTATAATTATGACGAACGAAAGTCAAGCATGATACCTAATATTACTACTGCGTTATAATTATGACGAACGAAAGTCAAGCATGATACCTAATGGCATAGAAACATACACATTGGTGAACTATTTTTTTGGGGGGATAGATATTAAATTCGGTCTAGTGTCACGGATATATATATATATATATATATATATATATATACACACATACAGTATGTTTTCCCTCCCATCTGTCTTTCCTCGTGTCATATAGGTTATCGCAATATATCCCCCGGTCACCGATATCACACCGCTTACACTTTTATGGGGGGTCACCGGCTTTTTTGTATGGTTCTCTCCTTTTCTCTTTCTCTGACTTGTATCCATTTGACCCCATTCAGCCAACTGTTTTAAGACGTTTATCCCCATCCAGGTGTCGATTTCTTCCTGGCGAGCGGTAGTAGAAAGGGTTAAGTGAGATTGTTCGAAGACTGTAAATTGATGGAGGCCCTTTTGAAGCTGAATATAATTGTCCAATAGTAGCAATAATAAAATTAAAAGGACAGCACCGGTACTGAAAGGGTTAACTGAACGCAGTGGAAAATACCTTTGGTTTGCGACCATTGATCTCACCAGCTGTATCCATTCTCAGACTGTTTGCTTGCTTGCCTTCTCTCTCTCTCTCTCTCTCTCTCTCTCTCTCTCTCTCTCTCTCTCATCCATTCATCTTTCTATTTCTGCTTTACCTCCCTCTCTCTCATATTCCCTCTTATCTTTCCTCCTTGCCTCTCACTATCTCTGTCTACTCCCTCTCCGTCCATCAATCTATCTATCTACTTATCCTTCTCTTCCCTTCCTCCCTAATATAACTGTCTTGATAGCGTAATGCATAAGTGCGCGGAATTTCGATGTGAGTATCCTAGGTTCGAGTCCCAGGAGTGCCACATGTATTTGTTGATTTCATTAATTGAGTTTAGAGGTGAAGTTGGTTGGTGGAAAAAACATAATAATTCCTATATTATTGGGGCTCCCTTCCTAGATCCTTTCCTCCCTCCCCTTTCCGTTTTCTTTTCACCTCAATATTTGAATGTTCTTGCTCTCTATCTATTGGTGTTCTTCATGCACTTCTCCCCTCCTTCCTTCCTAAATGTCTTCATTCTTTCTCCCGTCTTCATTCTTCCTCCCGTCTTCCTTCCTTCTTTTAGGGGAGACGGCCGTTTGTTTGGTCTGTTAATAAAATTAATGTATTCATATATTGTTTTAGTTTCCTCCGTAGACCTACATCAAGATTAGAAAAACACCCCTTCAAGATAGATTTGTACATTTTTCGGTAGAAAAATATATCGGCCGAAGTCCGGTTCCTCTTACAATTGCAGGCTCGCTATCGCTCGCCAGGAAAAAATCGACCCCTAAATGGCACGAATGGGCTTAAAATTGACAACGAAATGGCGCGAAAGTTGTTAAAATCGCCAAACTAATGGGCCGACCGTCATATAATCTCAAAACTAGTGGGGCTAAACATTTGGGAGAAGGGGGTCCAGAAAAACGGTCTGCCTCCCCTTAATTCCTTCCTTCCACCTTCCGCCTTCCTAATTAAGACCCCCAGCACTTCTATACAAACTTTCCACCTGTAATCACTTTCCTTCCTTCCTGTCCTACTTCTCAACCAAGATTATTATCCTACTCTCTCTCTCTCTCTCTCTCTCTCTCTCTCTCTCTCTCTCTCTCTCTCTCTCTCTCTCTCTCTCTCTCTCTCCCAATTAGAAAACAAATAGATGCTCTATTAAACAAGATATTAAAGGCTATAACCATTAATTATGTATATATTAATATCCCCACTGCAATTAATTAGATACACCACATGAATATCCTCAGTCAACATCAGACAGTGACAATCATGGCTAGTGCAATATGTATTTATTGAATGACTGATATTAAATGTCTCGCTTAAATCATAATTGTTTACAAACATGAATATATGCAATTAATCGTGTATTCAATTAATGAACCTGATTATGGATAAATATATATATAAAGATAGATAGATAGCGATAAAGAGAGAAAGTGAGTGAGTGAGTGAGAGTGTGTGTTTGGGTGTGTACATATATATATTTTCTAATAACACAACATTATTTTACTACCATGAATTATATACCAGTAAAATATTTTTGAGTAATTTATTATACATGCTGATGGATACGAACTCTATTGATTAAAGATTCTTTACATCTAATATATTTGTGCTACTTGGTTTTACATTACATATTTCTTACTTTACAATCCTGCGGTTTGCAGGGTTTGCAGCATATATAATTTATTATATTCATCTTGTTTTTTTATTTGTATTGCAAGTCGTCCCAAAAAGATGATTGAAAAACTTTGACTTTTAAAATAATTTCACACGTGATGTGATTCAGCTGCAACAACAATTACCTGGTAGGATCAAAGTTCGGAGTTGCTGCTGGTTGGCAGTCGCGTGCAGATGTCCCGGTGCCCGGCACAAAATGTGGCTATATTTGGGGAAACTTTATTCGGTCCCGGAGGTTGTCTGCTGCGTTGGTGGTTCAGCGGCCTCTCCCCCCGGTTTCATCCCCTTCCTCCATGCTGCCCTGCTATGCCTCATTCATCCTCTGATCATCCGTCTGTGCCGGCTTCTTCGTTCTGCGCCATCTTTGTTCCTTTCCGGTTGGTGGGGGCCGGCGCCTTCCTGAACTGTGACCCATGGCTTGCCCGCTTAAGGGACGTGGCACTCACGGTGGTAGGCTCTGGTACCGGCACAATCCTCGACTTTCTTCAGGGTTCCTTCGAGGGCCCCATCTCCCCGTCGGTGCCAGGGTAGCATTGGGGTTTGTGTTGGCTCCACCGTCTTCGTCTCTTCACCACGCGTCTTCTTCCTGCCAGCTGCCATTGTTCATATTTTCATCTTCCCTTTACATCTTCGTGTCCTGGTTGTGTTGTTGCCCTTCTGCAGCCTCTCCTGGGTCCCTGACGTCTGAGCCTCCTACCCGAGAGCCCGCTGCGGCTTTGACGGACACCGTGACAGGGTTAATAGGGCCTGCCTTCACAACCCTTAAATCAAGAATCAAGATCAAGATATATAGGGGTTCGTCTTGGTTCGTGTAACTGGACCCACACAATCCGAGACTGTATCAAATGAAAGTCGTTACATGAAATGTCTACCTCATAATATCTTTGGATAATTTACAAATACTTGTAAGTAAGTTATATTTTTGAGAAAAAACCCGGCTTATTTAATTTAATTAATGTAACGTTAGATCGCATAAGTCTGTGGTAGTATCGTGATTAAATTAATGCCAGGTGATTTTTAAGGGGAGGCAGTTGGTTTTTCGAGTCCTCCTCCTCCCTCATGTTTAGCCCTATTAGTTATGGGATTTCAAGACATTCGGCCCATTAGTTTGTCGATTTTCAGACCTTTTGCCCCATTTCTTTGCCAATATTAAGATTTTTCATGTCATTTAGGTGTCAATTTTTTTCTTGGCGAGCGACAGCAAGCCTGTATTTGAAGAGGAAATGGCCTTCGGCCGGGACATTTTTCTACCGAAAAATTTACAAATTTATATCGAAGGGGGGTCTTGTGGGTGTTTGTTTAAGTTTGATAGAGGTTTAGAGAGCAAACTAAACCCCCTCCTTCAACCATTGAGCCGAACCAGTAAAATTTATGTTCCTGCACAATACCGTCTGAGCTCCCTTAAGTAGCAGCTGATCACATACCTCCGCTACCTCATGACTGCTAGTCTAGGAGGGAACATTCATAATACACTTTAATACACTATTTATTGTTATCTCAAATGTTTTCAAAACGTTCGTAGATATAATATATCTGTCACAAGTTAAGGCCATAATCAGATCGATAATAAGCTTTAAAAATATACAAGAGTGTTAAAGTAAGTTATCTTAAAATCTCTTAATACTGAATTGAAAGAAGAATATAAGGCGTTTAGTCGAAGTTCTACGTCGTCTCGATCCTGTAGATGTTAGGAGAATATGTGTCCTAAATATTGATATGAACTTACTTCCCCTAGGTTTTCATTTCTGAGGGTTACATTATTTGTTGATATAATATTTGATTCACTGACTATCATACATTTGTTGATATAATATTTGATTCACTGACTATCATACATTTCGTTATGTCTTTGTATATTTGTAGTTTATGTGTGTCTATTTCAAGTAATAATTTCTGATACAGAATGTTCACCGAATTCCTAATGTAAGATAACTAAACAAAATCGTATGCATAAGCCATTAAATTAACTATGAATTCCTAAGGTACATTCTTAGTAGTAGTAGTAGTAGTAGTAGTAGTAGTACTACTACTCATAATCTGCTCTCAGATCGCCAGTATGGCTTCCTTAACCCTGGACAGGTTTCGCGTTCTAACGCGTACGGTAAAGGAAACGAGGGTCGAAAGTGGCACGCCGCACTAAAATATTCGCCAAAAATCAGGTAATTGAGATAGATTTTTTGTCTACATTTGAACATGTAATATAAGGAATGCTTAATCTAATGTGAAGTGGAATTGAAAATCAGAGTGATTTTTATATTTTTAATGATTATTCTAGAAAAATAACTTAAGAAAATGACTAAGTTTACTAAAAAATAAAAATAAATACTTAAAGTTCCCTGAGGATAGTGAAACTCTGGTGACTAGTAGGGGGATGGTGTGGACCTCATCAGCTGCAGTCTTGTCGGCCTGGGTCCCATAGGGCGCGATCTGTGCAAAGAATAAAAAGGGTTAATTTCGAAAACTCAAAAAAATGATCAATGGTTTACAGAAAATCATTAGGGTGCCTAAATATTGGTGGATTTAGTTGAAACTTTGTCAGAATAGTGCCAACCAACACTGGAACACAGGGAAACCCTAAATATTGAGATCAGAACTAGTAAATAGCAATGACATAGCATTGTGTACACTTAACTCCGAGACGTCAGACAGTTTTCGGCAAAAATTTGAGAGAAAAAAATTCATAACTGAACAAATTGTTTATGAATCTGCCTATAAATCACCATGGACATTCCTAAACAACCTAAGAACAATATCAGTATGAATAATGGGGGTTTGGAGTAGTTATACACACACAGTACTGAAAGGGTTAACCTTATCTCCCAGCACCGCTCCGGCCGCAACCCTCTGAAAGTAGACAACACTTTCCACAATGTATAGGATGATTATAAATGCATGGATTTTGATCACAACTCATGTGAATGATGAATACTGCTTGAATAATACATACTACACCCTAAAAATATTAAAAAAATATAAAAAAAAAATGTGGGGGCATAACAGGTAAGTACTTGGTAAATTTCAATCAGCAGGAACAGGTAAAATGGTAATAAAATGGGTAGCTTGTCCCTGGGCAACTGGGGGCATGACAGGTAAGTCATTGGTACCAATCAATCAGCAGAAACCAGGTAAAATTATAAGGAAATGGGTAGGTAGTCACTGGGGCACAACAGGTAAGTACTTTGTCAAATTCAATCACCAGGAACAGATAAAATGGTAATAAAATGGGTAGCTTGTCCCTGGGCAACTGGGGGCATGACAGGTAACTAATTGGTACCAATCAATCAGCAGAAACCAGGTAAAATTATAAGGAAATAGGTAGGTAGTCACTGGGGGCACAACAGGTAAGTACTTTGTCAAATTCAATCACCAGGAACAGGTAAAATGGTAATAAAATGGGTAGCTTGTCCCTGGGCAACTGGGGGCATGACAGGTAACTAATTGGTACCAATCAATCAGCAGAAACCAGGTAAAATTATAAGGAAATGGGTAGGTAGTCACTGGGGGCACAACAGGTAAGTACTTTGTCAAATTCAATCACCAGGAACAGGTAAAATGGTAATAAAATGGGTAGCTTGTCCCTGGGCAACTGGGGGCATGACAGGTAAGTCATTGGTACCAATCAATCAGCAGAAACCAGGTAAAATTATAAGGAAATGGGTAGGTAGTCACTGGGGGCACAACTTGTAAGTACTTTGTCAAATTCAATCACCAGGAACAGGTAAAATGGTAATAAAATGGGTAGCTTGTCCCTGGGCAACTGGGGGCATGACAGGTAACTAATTGGTACCAATCAATCAGCAGAAACCAGGTAAAATTATAAGGAAATGGGTAGGTAGTCACTGGGGGCACAACAGGTAAGTACTTTGTCAAATTCAATCACCAGGAACAGGTAAAATGGTAATAAAATGGGTAGCTTGTCCCTGGGCAACTGGGGGCATGACAGGTAACTAATTGGTACCAATCAATCAGCAGAAACCAGGTAAAATTATAAGGAAATGGGTAGGTAGTCACTGGGGGCATAACAGGTAAGTACTTTGTCAAATTCAATGAGGAAATACACCAATAGCGAAATCAGAAAAAAAAACAAGAAAAAAAAACAAGAAAAAAAAAAATTGTGGCGGTATATGGCAACTCAGATATCTGGCAACAGTCAGGACACGACGTCACACAATCTAGCCATCATGTGTAGAAGACTGAAAGTCCTAAGTCTAATACAAAGGCATGAAACATATGATTACTGTAACTTTCAACAAATATGGTACAAAAACTTACTGTGTTTACTGGGTCATATGTGGCACCGGAAAAGGGGTGAAAGGGTTGTGGTGGGAGGAGCGAGCAGCGCAGGTCTGTCTTTGGTGGGGTCCCAGCTCCTACTGATAGATGGCTTGCCTCACCAGGAAATTCAGCCTCCTATTGGCTCCCCCGGTCACGTGACATGCAAGCATAGACAAAGGCGGATTTTCGCGTTCCTTAAATGACCCCACGAATCCTGTCCAGGGTTAAGGGTCGCTCTACTGGTGATCTTCTTTCATATCTTACTAACTCTTGGTCATCCTCCTTTCGGGACTTCGGTGAGACTTTTTCTATTGCACTAGACATATCGAAAGCCTTCGATAGAGTCTGGCATAAATCTTTAATTTCTAAACTACCCTCCTTCGGTTTCAATCCCTCCATCTGTGCCTTTGTCTCTAATTTCCTTTCCGGCCGTTCCATAGCTGCGGTTGTGGACGGCCATTGTTCACTTCCTCACCCTATAAACTCCGGTGTTTCTCAGGGCTCTGTCCTATCTCCTATTCTCTTTCTAATTTTTATAAATGATCTCCTTAACTGTACCTTAATTCCCATCCATTCATACGCAGACGACTCAACCTTACACTACTCCATTAGTTTTTCAGAACGCCCCAGCCAGCAATCCCTCAACGACAAACGTAATGAAGCCATAGAACTCTTAAATTCTGATCTAAATACTATTTCCAATTGGGGCAGAGAAAACCTTGTTAACTTTAATGCTTCCAAAACCCAATTTCTCCATCTATCTACCCGTCAGGATCTCCCAGCGGACTATCCCTTATTCTTCAACAATACAAAAATCAACCCTTCATCTTCTCTCAATATTCTTGGTGTCTCTTTTTCTTCTGCTCTCATTTGGAAGGACCATATTACCAGTCTTGCTAAGGCAGCCTCCCAGAACCTGGGTGTGCTCAACCGCCTTAGGGGGTTCTTTTCCCCTGCACAGCTTCTTGCTCTGTACAGGGGCATAGTGCGCCCTTGTATTGAGTATTGTTCACATGTGTGGGGAGGTTTCTCTCACACCGCTCTCCTAGACAAAGTTGAAAGGAAGGCCTTTCGTATCATTAACTCCCGTCCACTCACCAACTCTCTGCAATCTCTCTCTCTCCGCCGCAATGTTGCATCTCTCTCGCTATTCTATCGCTACTATAATAATCAGTGTTCCTCAGAGCTATCCCAGTGCATACCTCCTCCTTTACGTAGGGCACGTGGTACGCGTCTTGCAACTCAATCCCACCCCTACTCTGTGCAACTCTCCAACCCAAGAGTGAAACGTTACTCTCAAACTTTCTTCTACTCAACATCTGAGCTCTGGAACTCTCTCCCAGAATCAGTCTTTCCCTCTTCCTATGACTCAAATTGCTTCAAACTCTGTGTGTCAAGGCGTTTTGGCTCGAACGTCCCTTGATTTTGGCCCTGTCACTCTTTCAACTATGGGGGAGGCACTCGCTATAGGCAGTTATGCCTTTTGCCTCCCTCAATCACATAGAAAAAAAAAAAAAAAAAAATAGTAGTGGTAGTAGTAGTAGGAGGAATGTGTGAGAGAAAAGAACGGCGAGGAAGAAGGAAGGATCCGGAGGAAGGTCAAGAACAATAGCAAGAGAGATAACAGGTGTAAGAGAGAGAGAGAGAGATGGAGGAGCAAAGGGTGTAAAGGGGGTTGGATGATAAGAAGGGGTGGGGGGTCGAGTCAGAGTTAAAAACAGAAAACATATTATTTGACTCTGGTTCGTGTCTTATATAATCCCATTCGTCAAGTATACTTTAATTTATTGTATTCTGGATAAGACATAGATGATATAAATCACGTAGCCGATGTCTGTAGTAACACTGAGGGTGAAACCCGCGCGCTACACAGCTCATGCTGGTGTCATTTGAAAGCTAATTTCTACTATTTTTTGCTGCAAACATTTAATTTAATAAAGGCACTTGCTTAAGCAATCAGGAGTACCTGAATGAGCCCTATTTTATCGGAAATATGCCCGCTGTAAAAGCTTATTTTACAATTAATATTCGTTTAAGATATGTTAACCGAACTTTGAAAATGGTTGTTTCCGAACCTTTTACTCTGAAGTTATCATTCGTTATCGGCTTGACCCTTCCTCCTCCTTTTATTGTTCATTTTACTTTCTCCCCTCAGTTATCACGCTCTCTTTACCTCTCCCCTTCACGCCTGTCAATCATTTCTCTTTCTCTCCTCTGAGTCTTCGATTTTGTTTTCTTTGGGTTTTCGAGGACAGGAGGAGGTAGAGATGAGAATGAATAGGAGGAAGTGGGAGAAATAGGAAGAGGAGGGTGGAAGGAACAGGGAAAGAAAGAACAAAACAGGAGACAAACCACAGAAACAGAAATAATGGAAATAATATAGAAACAGAAGAGAATGAAGAAACAATTGACGAGGGGTGAAGGGGAGAAGGGGAGAAGAAGGGAAGAGTTAAGGTGAGGCTGATGGACTGTTGAGGTTAAGGGGAGATGGGTCGTTTTTCTGGTCCCCTTTCTCCCTCGTGTTAAGCCCCATTTGTTTTGAGATTATAAGACGTTCGGCCCATTAGTTTGGCGATTTTAACACCTTTCGCCCCATTTCGTTGTCAATTTTATGAAGTTTCGTGGCATTTAGGTGTCGATTATTTCCTGGCGAGCGAAAGCGAGCCGGAAATTTTAAGAGGAACCAGCCTTCGGCCGGAACATTTTTCTACCGAAAAATGCACAAATTTATCTTAAAGGGGGGTCTAAGGGGTGTGTTTCTAAACTTGTTGGAGGTCTAGCGAGAAAACTAAGAAATAAAGGAATATATGAATTAATAGACAAAACAAAAAAAAACCTGTCCGTCTCCCCTTAACCCATACTGTACTGGGAACGGTCCATCTCCCATTAACACATACTGTACTGGGAACGGTCGGTCTCCCATTAACACATACTGTACTGGGAACGGTCGGTCTCCCATTAACCCCTACTGAACTGGCAACGGTCCGTCTCCCCTTAACCTATACTGTACTGGGAACGGTCCGTCTCCCATTAACCCATACTGTACTGGGAACGGTCCGTCTCCCCTTAACCCATACTGTGCTGGGAACGGTCCATCTCCCATTAACCCATACTGTACTGGGAACGGTCCGTCTCCCATTAACCCATACTGTACTGGGAACGGTCCGTCTCCCATTAACCCATACTGAACTGGGAACGGTCCGTCTCCCCTTAACCCATACTGTACTGGGAATGGTCCGTCTCCCATTAACCCATACTGTACTGGGAACGATCCGTCTCCCATTAACCCATACTTTACTGGGAACGGTCCGTCTCCCATTAACCCATTCTGTACTGGGAACGATCCGTCTCCCATTAACCCATACTGTACTGGGAACGGTCCGTCTCCCCTTAACCCATACTGTACTGGGAACGGTCCGTCTCCCATTAACCCATTCTGTACTGGGAACGGTCCGTCTCCCATTAACCCATACTGTACTGGGAACGGTCCGTCTCCCATTAACCCATACTGAACTGGGAACGGTCCATCTCCCATTAACCCATACTGTACTGGGAACGGTCCGTCTCCCACTAACCCATACTGTACTGGGAACGGTCCGTCTCCCCTTAACCCATACTGTACTTGGAATGTTCAGTCTCCCCTTAACCCATACTGTACTGGGAAAGGTCCATCTCCCATTAACCCATACTGTACTGGGAACGGTCCGTCTCCCCTTAACCCATACTGTACTGGGAACGGTCCGTCTCCCCTTAACCCATACTGTACTGGGAACGGTCCGTCTCCCCTTAACCCATACTGTACTGGGAACGGTCCGTGTCCCCTTAACCCATACTGTACTGGGAACGGTCCATCTCCCATTAACCCATACTGTACTGGGAACAGTCCGTCTCCCATTAACCCATACTGTACTGGGAATGGTCCATCTCCCATTAACCCATACTGTACTGGGAACGGTCCATCTCCCATTAACCCATACTGTACTGGGAACGGTCCGTCTCCCATTAACCCATACTGTACTGGGAACGGTCCGTCTCCCCTTAACCCATACTTTACTGGGAATGGTCCGTCTCCCCTTAACCCATACTGTACTGGGAACGATCCGTCTCCCATTAACCCATACTGTACTGGGAACGGTCTGTCTCCCCTTAACCCATACTGTACTGGGAACGGTCCATCTCCCATTAACCCATCCTGTACTGGGAACGGTCCGTCTCCCCTTAACCCATACTGTACTGGGAACGGTCCGTCTCCCCTTAACCCATACTGTACTGGGAACGGTCCGTCTCCCATTAACCCATACTGTACTGGGAACGGTCCATCTTCCATTAACCCATACTGTACTGGGAACGGTCCGTCTCCCCTTAACCCATACTGTACTGGGAACGGTCCGTCTCCCATTAACCCATACTGTACTGGGAACGGTCCATCTCCCATTAACCCATACTGTACTGGGAACGGTCCGTCTCCCATTAACCCATACTGTACTGGGAACGGTCCGTCTCCCATTAACCCATACTGTACTGGGAACGGTCCGTCTCCCCTTAACCCATACTGTACTGGAAACGGTCCGTCTCCCCTTAACCCCTACTGTACTGGGAACAGTCCATCTCCCATTAACCCCTACTGTACTGGGAACGGTCCGTCTCCCATTAACCCCTACTGTACTGGGAATGGTCCATCTCCCATTAACCCATACTGTACTGGGAACGGTCCGTCTCCCATTAACCCATACTGTACTGGGAACGGTCCTTCTCCCATTAACCCATACTGTACTGGGAACGGTCCATCTCCCATTAACCCATACTGTACTGGGAACAGTCCATCTCCCATTAACCCATTCTGTACTGGGAACGGTCAGTCTCCCATTAACCCATACTGTACTGGGAACGGTCCGTCTCCCCTTAACCCATACTGTACTGGGAACGGTCCATCTCCCATTAACCCATGCTGTACTGGGAACGGTCCGTCTCCCATTAACCCATACTGTACTGGGAACGTCCTTTTCATCATATTCTGGCAACTATTAGACAATTTTTTTTCTGCTTAGGAAGGACCTTTAGCAATAATAAGGATTCAAACTATCTCAACCTACCCTTTTAAGTACCACAGATCCTTCCTAAGCTGCACAATATCGTCTAAATACAGCTAGAATGAGAAATAACACACGTCGCTGGTACTCAAAGGGTTAAGAATGAGAATCTGAGAAACACTGAAGTTGGTAGACGGAAATAGGAAAGAAACTCACAAACAGGGAGGTGGTTAAGGTGGGTCACCGGTTTGTTTTTTTATCTTTCTCTCCTTTTCTCTCTTTCCCTGGCTTTTATCCATTCGGCCCCATTCAGCCAACTATTTTAAGATGTTTTTCCCCATCCAGGTGTCGATTTCTTCCTGGCGAGCGATAGCTAGCCAGCATTGTGTGTAGAAATCCGGCTTCGCCGGAGAAATGTGTCTATCGAAAAACTTACACATTTAGCTTGCTGTCAAAACGAAAATATATATATGCTGGCTCGCTACCACTCGCCAGGAATATATTGACACCTGGATGGGGGTAAACGTCTTAAAACAGTAGGCTGAATGGGGCCGAATGGATACAAGCCAAAGAGAGAGGGAGAGAAAGAGAAATAAAGTGAGGTGGGCTCCCTTAATGAAATCAGGACGAGTAGGCTTAGGCAGTCTTTTGTTTTCTTGTGTTGTTATAAATACAGTTCGTTACTGTTTCATTCCTTTGCCTTATTTAATGTCATCTATTTCCTCTTCGTTCAGTTCAGTTCAGTTGAGATTCGGAAAGTAAAATGCCTTACTAACGGCACTTCCCTGAGGTGTTATGCTTTGTTCTGACTCCCACATTATACTCACATTCTCTCTCTCTCTCTTTCTCTCTCCCAAAAATCATATATAACAAGTGTGATATGTGATAGCAAGCTGTCAAAACCACCACCCAATGATTACCTAATCCAGAGAAGAGGAAAGGGAAGGAATGAGATGGAATAAGAGAGACTGAGGAGGGGGGGGGGGGAGAGAGGAAGAAAAGGGTGATTAAATTACTGAGGGATACAGTAGAAGATGAGAAAGAAGAATAGGAAGAAAATGAGGTGGAGGAGGAAGATCAATTGAAGAACGAAGTATAAGAAGGGGATGAGAAAAGGTGGAGGGGTACATGAGCAGTATAGTGACCGACAAGCAAGATAATAATAATACTAATAATAATAATAATAAGAAGAAAACACAATATACTGTATACATACATACAATGGCTTAGCGTCATTGTCCATTGCATATTGTAACAGCTGAGACAGGGTTGCCTTTCCGCCGATGGAATGTAATTCAATGAAATCCTGCTACAACACTGACCCATCATGTCATCACTGTGGCTGATGTTGGCATAGTGCTAATCGTGCCTAAGCAAGACTCAACGAAGTACCACTGTAGCATCTGCACCTGCAGTATCTGTAAACCACACCAGCCTCAACAGTGCTACAACAAGGCAGTTCCATATCAAGACTTTACTGTACATTAGGCAACTGGGACTTTAGAATAACCAAATCTTGCCAAAAACACTTCCCCACCAGGCAAGCACTGTGTTGACAATGTGCCCAGGTAAGAATCTAGCAAGATTCCCCGGTGGCATCTATCCATTCCTCCCCATCCTTGGCAATGCCATACCAAAACAATGCCAACAGCAAGGCTATGCAGTATATTAATGACTGTTGGTCCACGAGTCTACCACCATCCCCCCTAGTTTCTGGTACGACACACGCAGTAGGATGCATGAGGCAGGCCAGGTCAGGTGAAAGTATTAAGGGATAAGATTTTGCAATGGCACCCGTATCTACTTTTTGAAGAGAGTTGACAGGGGAGAAGGGGTATTGGAAAGAGAGCAAGCTGTTGGAGTGGTTTTGCTATGCATGTTATATTAGTCTGTATACGTCGTCGACGTGTACAGTGACTGGGTGCAAGCAACTTGGTTGTACTACCACATATTCTTTCTCTCCTCCACTTAAGATGAAGGCCCCTTTACCCCCTGGGGGAAGGATTTCTTTTTCAACATAGTACTCAATTTATGGAATAAGGAATCGTAAAGAGTAAAGAATGCAGTTTGGGATGCATCCTCATATAACCTGCTTATTATGCCAATTATTTTGATTGCCTTTTTAACAACTTCTGTACATTGTTGACTGGGTTTTAGGTTACTTTTTATTGATATTGCTTACCTTCACTCACCTCATACGGACTACAGAGGACAAAGACGTGGAGATACATCCTGAATGTTTTGAGGATGCTTTCCACTGTATAAAGGCACTACAAAATATATACTAGGTTAAATCATTATAAGGACGTATTTTCATTTAGCCCATGCTGTCAGATCAATGGCACGCTGGATAACACATCGGGCCAACCTGACACCTACTGTATATTCTCGGAGGATCTCGTATCTAATGAGGCCAAACCGATACCGTGTTGGTGTGAGTGTGTGTATGTATATATACCACACACACACACACACTGACACACACACACAATATATATATATATATACTGTATATTATGATAGCTAGAAATGCCTTGATCACAACATTCTATCATTCGTATATAGTTAATATATATTTTTCTTTAATACATACGAGGTTGAAAGAAATGGCAATTTCTGCGTTGGAAATTTTATTATTCAAAGTTTCCAGGTCTCTGATGAGTTTTCGCTGGGTGGCAGGAAGTAGATGAATGAGATTAGCAAAATTTATGGTGGTACAGGGTTACACTAATGTACATGATGATACAGGATATACGACGCGTTTCACTGGACAACCAGCATTATCAAGTAAGGATAGAATGATATAAAAGGTAAACAGGAAGGGTATATATAGAGGGTGGAGGATCAGAGGAGGCGAAAATCAGGGGGCAAAAGTCTGCTATTGGTGGAGGGGTATTCTAGGAGTGTAAAAGAGAGGACCGCGTCACGCAGGCGCACTGGATGCTGGAAGGTGGTGGTCGGTTGGCGGGGTCGAAGCTGATTGGCTGCGTGTCGAGGGGCGTGGCCTAAGTTGCGTAGTACGTGTGGCGCCGGCAGAAGACGAAGCTGAAGGAGGTAGCGCGGGGGGCTGCGTCAAGGGCACCGGAGGGCGAGGGGGGGCGTTAGGTCCTGTAGGATAGTGCCTTTTGGCAGAAGGGAGGATCTGAAGGTCCAGGGTTTGGTTGTTGATGTTAGGATGTAAGGCTTGGATATATAACGCTTCGAGTATAGGTAATCTCCTTGGGTCACTTTCTTTATCGAGTATGGTGGTGTGTTTCTCTAACTCGTTGCATGTGAGGTGGGGGTGGTTAGGGGTGAGATAGTGGTCTTTGATGGCTCCAGCCTGAAGGTGAAGAGTTAACCGACGTGAAAGACGAGTGTGCGGCATGCCAATATAGGAATGAGGTCCACAGTCCTCATAATTACAGGTATGTTGGTAAATGACATGATCGTCGGTCATCGGGCTCTTTATCCTGGTGGAAGCAGGGTTGTTGCAGAGAACGAGGTTGGAGGTCTTGGGGGATTTGTAATAAATTATTAATTTGATTTTGTTTTCCGGGTTGGTTGGGTGGACATGCTTGGAGATTATTTCTTTTAAGACGGCCTCGTCATTTTTGTGTTCAGAGGACATAAAATTGCGGCCAACCGACCACCACCTTCCCGCATCCAGTGCGCATGCGTGACGCGGTCCTCTCTTTTACACTCCTAGAATACCCCTCCACCAATAGCAGACTTTTGCCCCCTGATTTTCGCCTCCTCTGATCCTCCACCCTTTGTATAATTATACCCTTCCTGTTTACCTTTTATATCATTCTATCCTTACTTGATAATGCTGGTTGTCCAGTGAAACGCGTTGTATATCCTGTATCATCATGTACATTAATGTAACCCTGTACCACCATGAATTTTGCTAATCTCATTCATCTACTTCCTGCCACCCAGAGAAAACTCATCAGAGACCTGGAAACTTTGAATAATAAAATTTCCAACGCAGAAATTGCCATTTCTTTCAACCTCGTATGTATTAAAGAAAATTTATTACCTGGCTTTACTGACATATATATATATATATATATATATATATATATATATATATATATATATATATATATATATATATATATATATATGTACGTGTGTGTGTGTGTATATATATTTTATAAATATACTGTATATATATATATATATATATATATATATATATATATATATATATAAGCGCTACATGAAAGAGTGTGTATGCACGTGGATATGTGTGCAGTATTGTAAAGTACACTTGTGTGTGTAAGGGGGGGGGGGGGGGGGGCCATGGGTGTATTGTATCTTGATGTATGCGTCTTCTTCTTCTTCCTTCACTTGTCACTCAATCAACTCCCCCCAATAGATTTTCTGCACCACTTTATCGCAATCTTCTTCTTCCTCCTCTTCCAAATCCTCCCCCTGCACCACCTATCCTCCTCTTCCTCCACTCATCCACTCTAGCTACTTCCCTCTCAATCCTCCTCCTCCATCGCTACCTCATCTCCATCACCTGCTCCTCCTGCTCTCTCATAAGCACAGCCTCAAATATTCATGATTCGGACTCGAGCCAAAAGAGAATTCCGTGTGTGCTTACAAGTATACGTGTGTGTGTGTGTGTGCGCGCTTGTGTATATATATATATATATATCAATTTAAAGACATAGTGCTCCACAGGAAGTACAGTTCCGGTCTCACGTCCTAATGGCGGCCCTCCAAGTAGCCCTGTTCAGAGCTGCCTCACTTGTCAGTTTTTTTTATTCAAGATCAGATGTTTCGTTCTGATCCCACGTCTTTCTTGGTCTGCCCCTTGGTGCAGCTCCCTCCACATCCACGGACTTGCATAGTTTCACCCAACTTAGTTCATGCATCCTCTACATAATTATGTCCAAACCATCCAAGCCTACTAGTACATAATCTCATTACTGATACTCCTGATACCTATCTGTCTCTTCAGCTCTTCAGTAGATATCCTATATTGCACTTTGGTCCCATAAATTCATCTCCCAATCTCATCTTGTTACATTCCACTCTGTTGATATCATCCACTTTGACAGGCCACGTTTCTGAAGCATATATGTCATTGTGCTTCCAACACATGAAGCGTACACCTTTCCCTTTAGTAGGAGAGGGAGTCTTCTCATAGTATGTAGTGGCAAGAGTTCTCTGAACTTTCTCCAGCCGCATCTAATTCTGTGGCTATAGTGGCGGCCTCAGCCCCACCACCGTCGGAGATTGTATATCCCAAGTAGTAAAACTTTGTCCACCATCTCCAGTGCTCCACTGCCAAAGTTAACTTACTCAAGCTTATCATTAACCACAAACTAACCTTTGCATACTATACATACACATTTCTGAACTTCGGACCTATTTCTCTGTACAGGTCCCTGTATTCTAGTGCAGCGCTTCTTCTTCTGGTGTACTCAGCAGAGGCAAACGCTACTCTGAATTGGTTTTGCGCCCATCCCCTTTCTGCATACTGCGCATGGGTATACACCACCTTATTCTAGCCCTAGTTTACTGTGTAAAACCTTGGTTTTGTTTATATTAACTGTTAATCTCTTGCTTGCCATACCATCTCTTCATTTTCTAAATTTGGCCTCGGCATCCTTCACAGTATTTGCGAAAAGTACTAGGTCATCTGCATATTGCAGTTCCTAGGGGAGCCCAACTCTAAAATGTCCAGATTGTGCCACCAGAACCATAATAAAGAGGAGGGGCTTAACACAGAGCCCTGGTGGACTCCGACGCAACTTGCAAACTCCTCACTCAGTACACCTTTCAGGGTACCATCACTGTTGTTTGCGAGTCTTCGTACATCATTATCACACACACCAGCTACTCATGCACACCAAGTTTTCTCATTGCCCACTGTACAACATCTCTGGGCACCCTATCAAAGGACTTCTCCAGGTCTACTAACACAAGGTATAGATCCCTATCTTTAGGTAAATATATTTCCTGCAGCTGCCTGCCTTTCAATCAATTGTACCACGTCCTGGCATGCAACCAAACTGCATACCTTCTATGGAGATGCTTTCCCTGATCATACCTTCAAAGACTCTCTCACAGACCTTCATGACTTTATCAAGCTTTCAGGCCCCTGTAGTTTCCCCTAACTAAACAAATGATCTTTCCCTTATATATGTGTACTATTACACGTGTATGCCATGCAACCGATATATATATATATATATATATATATATATATACAACTATAAATTACAAGTTCTACTGATTTTGGCATGTGGCAATAGGGTAAAGTGGGATTAAAATAGTTACTTTACATGTGTATTGATTTGTTAATGTTACAGAGCATAATAAGTGAAAACGGGTGTAGCGAACACAAATATTTTAATGTGATTAGAATTGATTGATTATTTATATTAACAGGGAAAATTCAGTATGCTTAACTAAAATGCTATTCAACCATCTACCACAGGGTAAATTACAAACTAGCATTCACTATTACCTTACAGTCCACACTATCTTTATATAATTTCATAACAATTAAAGTCAAAATTGGATATCGCGAAGAATATGCAGTCAGACAGACAAACGGACATAACACGTACACCAGCTTCCAGTGTGTAAAGATCACATTCCAGCAACTAAATGGAGTCAGTTATATTGCTATGATGGATTGTGAAAAACAAAGGTAAACAATTAGTGGAGTCTGCCAGGTAGCTGTGGGTTGGGAGGTGGCAGTATTGAACCCGGTTCAAGGGGGGCTTTATTTTACCTCTCTTTGGTTGTTCCACTGGATTGGAGGTTATAAGACGATTAACCAAAGTACTTATTTCGATAATAAGACTCATTACCCCACTCAGGTCTTAATTTATTTTTGTTTTCATGGCGATTGATAGCAAGCCTGTAACGTAAACAAAGTCTGCCTTCAAAAGCCGGAGCATTTTCTCTATCGAAAAATATACTAATTTTGTTTGAGTTGGCATTTGTTCGCTCGAAAATGATATAATCAAAGAAAATCCTCAATATTTATTTAACATATATACACTAATAATCCACAAGACGTCAGACCAGATTGTGTTAAGGTGTTAATTTATTCATATGGTATCGTACTTTATGTGTAGATAGTTTATTAAATAGCGGTAACCTATGTTACGGAGATAAATTGTGTAGCTGATCTATGCTGCACATACACACACACACACACACACACACACACACACACACACACACACACACACACACACACACACACACACACTTTCCTGGGCGCACGCAAACTCAACCCTCAAACACGTAAAAATTACACCACTTAGGAATACTTCAGGCTGACTCTTTCAGTGTTATGTAGGGAGTAATAAAGTTCATGTGGCATACGAACCGGTGAGATTATGAGTATTTATTTGTTTTACCAATATTAAAAATACAACGATGACAACACTCATAATAACAACAACACTTCCAGCAGTGTAGGAGGAGGCTGTAGGCACCAGCCGAAGGGGTGGTACTCCCAGGGAGTGCTAGGTGATTGATAAGAACAGCTGGAACTCCTGTTTCACCACCTGGCCTCCCTAGCTGATCCTTTCTATGCCTCATAAATATTGAGGGCATCCCCAGCCTGCCCTCAAAAACACCTTGTTCTCCTATCAATACATTTTACTACAAACACCTTACACACTACACTACCTTCGCAAAAACAAATATGATGTCCTTACACCAAGCCTCGGAGTCCCCAGGGGGAGGGGGACCATAAATTCCCCCAACAAGCTGTCCCCTGGAACGAACTCCTCAAAGTGCCCTGAATCTCTACCTTCTACTCTATCCATTTCTGCAACATTCGAGGCCTTTCCTCTAACTTCCACTCTGTGGAACACCATCCTCTTCTACCAAATCTGACTTACTTTTCGTCACCGAAACTCAGTTGTCTAAAGCAACTGACAGCAAACCCTTCTCTATATCCTCTTACTATCTCTATCCTCAATTCAAAGCTAAAGGTGGATGTTGTATGCAACAATCTTACTTGCTCTCGTGTTCCCAACTTTGACTCTTCTGAATTCTCAACTATCTGGGTTAAGCTATCTTGTCACTCTCTCACTAAATTTATCTGTGCTGTTTTTATCTTCCCTAATACTACTGACTATCCAAAATTATTTGACTATCTTACTTATAAAGTGGAACACATCCTATCCATCTCTCCCTTCTCTGAAATCTCCATCTTAGGAGATTTCAATGTTAACCCCCATCAATGGCTCTTCTAATTTCACTCACCAACCTGGTGAACAAGCCTACATCTTTTCTATCCTAAATGACCTGGAGCAGTTAGTTCAGCAACACACCCATATCCCGGACCGCCTTGGAGATCGGCCCAACATCCTTGACTTATTTCTAATCTCTAATCCTTCTGTTTATACTGTAAACCTTCTCTCTCTGTTGGTCTCCTCCGATCATAACCTTATCTCTGTCACCTGTCCTGTCTCTCCAGTACGGCCTTCTGACACCCCCAGCCGGCGGCGCTTGTGGCACTTTGGCGCTGCCGACTGGGAGGCTCTATGGCAGTATATACTTCTTTGATTTCCCATGGAATGATTTTTGCTTCCGTGGCCGGGGACCCTCAGAGAGTGCCAAGCGCATTACTGAGGTAATCCTTTCTGGCATGGAAGCATTTATCCCCTTTTCATTCTCCCGGACTAACTCACAAATATCTTGGTTTACGCACGCTTGTTCTACTGCTGTTTGCAATAAGGAGGAAACATTCAAATGGTACCATCACCTACAAACTCAAGAATCCCAAACTTTTTATGAATCTGCCCGGAATTAAGCAAAATCTGTTCTTCGTCTCTCCAAAAACTCAATAACATCAATAACAAATACTCTGAACTTTCCAACTCTACCTTTTTCCAAGCTTTTTGGCATCTAGCCAAAAACCTCTCCAACAATTTCACTTCTTCATATTTTCCTCCCCTCTTCCACTCTGACGGTACCACTGTCACCTCTTCCTCTGACAAAGCTGAACTCTTCACTTAAACTTTCGCTAAAAACCTTGGATGATTCAGGTGCTATTCTTCCCTCTCCACCCCCCTCTCACTTACTTATGCCGAATATCATAATCGCTTCTAAAGATGTACTCTCGGCCCTCTGTGGACTTAATACTAAGAAGCCGTACGGACCAGATGGTGTTCCTCCTGTTGTACTCAAAAACTGTTCTTCCATTTGCCAAGGCAAACTCTTTCGGCTCTGTCTATCCTCCAATGTCTTTCCTTCAAGCTGGAAGTTTGCTATTATTCAACTTGTCCCAAAAAAGGGTGACCGCTCTCAACCCTCCAACTATCGTCCAATTCCTCTCATTTCTTTCATCTCTAAAAGTTTTTGAAACTATTCTTGCCTCAAAATTTCTTAAGCATTTATCTTCCCATAATCTACTTTCAGATCGCCAGTACGGTTTCCTTACGGGCTGCTCCACTGGTGATCTTCTTGCCTATCCTACTAACTCTTGGTCATCCTCCTTTCGGGATTTCGGTGAGACTTTTTCTATTGCTCTAGACATATCGAAAGCCTTCGATAGAGTCTGGCACAAATCTTTAATTTCAAACTACCCTCCTTCGGTTTCTATCCCTCTATCTGTGCCTTTGTTTTTAATTTCCTTTCAGACCACTCCATAGCTGCAGTTGTGGACAGCCATTATTCACTTCCTCAAACTATCAACTCCGGTGTTCCTCAGGGTTCTGTTCTGTCTCCAATTATCTTTTTAATATTTATCAATGATCAACTGTACTTCTAGTCCTATCCACTTATGCTCTACCTTACACTATTCACCTACTTTCTCCCATCAACCCAGCATGCAAGCACTCCTAATCAAACGTGGCGAGGTCATAGAATGCCTATTATCTGATCTTTCAATTATTTCTGATTAGGGCAGAGTAAATCTTGTTACTTTCAGTGCCTCCAAGACCCAGTTTCTCCCTTTATCTCTCCATCACAATCTTCCACAAGACTATCAACTATTCTTTAACAACACACAACTCAACCCTTCATCTTCTCTCAACATTCTACGTGTATCTTTTTCATCTGAGCTTTCATGGAAAGATCATATTACCACTCTTGCTAAAACAGCTTCCCAAAAGTTAGGTGTGCTCAACCGCCTGTGTGGGTTCTTCACCCCCGCACAGCTTCTTGCTCTGTATCGGGGCACAGTGCGCCCTGTGTATTGAGTATTGTTCACATGTGTGGGGAGGCTCAACCCATTCCGTACCTCTCGAACAAGTAGATTCCAAAGCATTTCGCCTCCTCAACTCGCCTCCTCCTACTAGTTCCCTATAATCTATTTCTACACGCCGCAATGTTGCCTCTCTTTCACTCTTCTATCGCTATTACAACAACCAGTGTTCTTCAGAGCTCTCTCAGTGTATACCCCCTCCCTTGCGGTGAGTGCGAGGCACCCGCCTTCAACACAGTCCCACTGCTATTCTGTCCAGCTCTCCAACTCAAGAATTGGCAAATGTTCTTAATCTTTCTTCTACTCAACAATGAACTCTGGAACTCTCTCCCTCAATCAATCTTTCCTTCAACTTATGACTTAGACTGTTTTTAAACTTTGTGTGTCCAAGCATTTTGACTCAACGTCCCTTGAATTTTGTTCCGTCACTCTTTTACTTTGGGGGAAACACATGCTACAGGCAACCTGCCTTTTGTCTCCTCCATACTAATAGAAAAAACAAAATAAAAACACGAACAGTAATTAATATCACCACCACGAAAAAACCTTCAACCTCCACCACCACTACCAACAACAACAGCAACAACATGAAAAAGAACAGCAACATAATTACAACAGCAACGCCCAGACTAAGCAAGAATTCATTATTTACACAGTTAATGAAACTCCAGGAATCTTCTCGTTATAGCGATGATGCTGTGGCCATATTAAATAGACGCTGAAGTTGGTGCTGGTACAAAATGTATATAATTATGTAGATTTAGCATATCTATAAATTAATTTAAATTAAGCTTGTTATGGTAGCTTTAAAAATGTAATCTCTATCATAATGCAACGCACACAGTCACACAAACACAAACATACCTACGCTCATACACACTGTTTGTCATCAGTGTACCTAGTAACCTTACATAGATTTTGATGAAACTCTATAATACACTCTTGTTATATGCCAGTATAGAACTGATTAAGCTTAGCTTAAGATGCGATGACTCCCGGCCCTAAATGTTACCCTATTAATTTTTGGTGTGGTGAATTTTATAGGAAAAAAACCGCCCTAGCAGCTATTTTCCTGCTAATTCGACTCATTATGTCACCTTAGTCACTTAGTGCCATATCCGTACCCCTGAGCGAATTGGAATGACCTCCAATGAAAATATTGGGTTGACCTCGCTCTAGATCACTCACCATACCCTCCCTACCTTCTCACATTACCATGTTAAATTGATCAATACTTTGCTAGTTTGTCGTTAAAGCTGACGCCCAATATTACACTCGCAATAACAAATATTAATTTTTAATGCTCATTTCCACTAGCAACAACTCGAGGAATTTTACTTGCATGTTGTCATGTCAGTATGAGTTATTGAAGTGAGGATGTAATGACCCTCCTATTTGCACCTGACATACTGTATAGCTGTCAAAATACATGAAGAATTGGCTCTGTTTTTATTGATTTTCAGCTTCTAAAACACCTCTTCCTTGTACACACACTCTTCCTCAACCAATGCACTAAGCAGACTGATATATGTATGGGTGGCAAGTTTAAAACTTTCAGGAAGTGTCTGGCAAGTGGGTGCAACCAATTCGGCTGATACTACCAAAACAAATATGTACGATCAACCTTGGATGATTCCGGTGCTATTCCTCCCTCTCCGCCCTCCTCTCTCTTACTTATGCCTAATATCCTAATCTCTTCTAAAGATGTACTTTCTACCCTCTCTGGGCTTAACACTAATAAGGCGTACGGTCCGGACGGTGTTCCTCCTGTTGTTCTCAAAAACTGTGCTTCCGTGCTGACTCCCTGCCTAGGCAAACTCTTTCGTCTCTGTCTATCCTCTAACGTCTTCCCTTCATCCTGGAAGTTTGCTCACATTCAACCTGTCCCAAAGAAGGGTGACCGCTCTCAACCCTCCAACTATCGTCCAATTGCTCTTATCTCTTGTCTTTCTAAAGTTTTTGAAACTATTCTTGCTTCCAAATTTCTTAAGCATTTCTCTTCTCATAATCTGCTCTCAGATCGCCAGTATGGCTTCCTTAAGGGTCGCTCTACTGGTGATCTTCTTTCATATCTTACTAACTCTTGGTCATCCTCCTTTCGGGACTTCGGTGAGTCTTTTTCTATTGCACTAGACATATCGAAAGCCTTCGATAGAGTCTGACATAAATCTTTAATTTCTAAACTACCCTCCTTCGGTTTCTATCCCTCCATCTGTGCCTTTGTCTCTAATTTCCTTTCCGGCCGTTCCATAGCCGCGGTTGTGGACGGCCATTGTTCACTTCCTCACCCTATAAACTCCGGTGTTCCTCAGGGCTCTGTCCTATATCCTATTCTCTTTCTAATTTTTATAAATGATCTCCTTAACCTGACAAGCGCGAAATAGACCTAGGGGCTAGGGTAGTTATTTGTGCATTTCTAGCCTTGGATTCTGACAGAATTCGTTATATTTACAATATAGAGCATTATTTGTTTTCGGTATGCTTTTATTTTACATATATGATGTATATATGAACCTTCAAGAGTGCTAAAATAAGTGGGAAAAGCATTTGGGTGGTGAAAAACGAAGATATTGGCCACCCGGTCATAATCTCAGGCGAGAGAGAGCCACAGGCAACCCTCCTCTCTCGCTGTCTGTGAGGTAACTGAGACGAGCGGGGCGGTGTGGGCCGGTGTCTGGGTGTTGCATAACGATCTTTTCTGCAACCCACTTGTGCTACATTATCGCGGGAGAGAAAAATAACCGATAAATGATGATAATAAGAGGAAAAATAGGTGATAATTGAGGAGGGGAGGGAGGGGGGAATAAGGTGGGGAAGGAGGGGAGGGGGGTGGGTGAGATTTACATGGATGAGTACTGGAGGGGAATTATCTCACCTAGAGACAAATTCCTTTGTTTTGATAGGCCCTTTTTTTTTATGGAAGGCTTTTTTTATGGTCTTGCTTCCGTGAGGCCTATCGCGTTCCCTATAGGAAGCCTTCCGTGAGGCCTATCGCGCTTGCCGGGTTAACTGTACCTTAATTCCCATCCATTCATACGCAGACGACTCAACCTTACACTACTCCATTAGTTTTTCAGAACGCCCCAGCCAGCAATCCCTCAACGACAAACGTAATGAAGCCATAGAACTCTTAAATTCTGATCTAAATACTATTTCCAATTTGGGCAGAGAAAACCTTGTTAACTTTAATGCTTCCAAAAACCCAATTTCTCCATCTATCTACCCGCCAAGATCTCCCAGCGGACTATCCCTTATTCTTCAGCAATACAAAAATCAACCCTTCATCTTCTCTCAATATTCTTGGTGTCTCTTTTTCTTCTGCTCTCATTTGGAAGGACCATATTACCAGTCTTGCTAAGGCAGCCTCCCAGAAGCTGGGTGTGCTCAACCGCCTTAGGGGGTTCTTTTCCCCTGCACAGCTTCTTGCTCTGTACAGGGGCATAGTGCGCCCTTGTATTGAGTATTGTTCACATGTGGGGGAGGTTCCTCTCACACCGCTCTCCTAGACAAAGTTGAAAGGAAGGCCTTTCGTATCATTAACTCCCGTCCACTCACCAACTCTCTGCAATCTCTCTCTCTCCGCCGCAATGTTGCATCTCTCTCGCTATTCTATCGCTACTATAATAATCAGTGTTCCTCAGAGCTATCCCAGTGCATACCACCTCCTTTACGTAGGGCACGTGGTACCCGTCTTGCAACTCAATCCCACCCCTACTCTCTGCAACTCTCCAACCCAAGAGTGAAACGTTACTCTCAAACTTTCTTCTACTCAACAGCTGAGCTCTGGAACTCTCTCCCAGAATGAGTCTTTCCCTCTTCCTATGACTTAAATTGCTTCAAACTCCGTGTGTCCAGGCATTTTGGCTCGAACGTCCCTTGATTTTGGCCCTGTCACTCTTTCAACTATGGGGTAGGCACTCGCTATAGGCAGTTATGCCTTTTGCCTCCCTCAATCACATAGAAAAAAAAAAAAAAAAAAAAAACGACAAAAGTTTGTTCCCCCAATCTGTCACTGTGTGAATCCGAATCACTTGGGGGTCGAAAAATTAAGCATTTACTACGTGGACATGTCACTTCTTTCAGATACTTCCTTTGTCGACCCCTAGGTGTTCGAATTCACTCAGTGGCTGGTTGAGGGAATAAACTTTTGTTGTTGATAGTACATCACCCGCAGCATAGCACTTTTTACGAAGGACGTATATGCATGTTGGCCGCGGTGAGGGGGTTGACGAATATACTTAATTAAGAGCAAGTGAGAGCTCTTTCCTGAAAGAATTACAAAGAAACACATACCTTGATCCAATGACAAAACTTAATTAGCCCAATCCTACCTAAGCCCCATTAACCTTATAGTGAATATAAAGTAAATACATACATAAATAAATATATAAGTAAATACATGGTAATCTAGACTGGTAATATAACAAACCAGGTAATAAAAGAACCACTCTGGTTCACACGACTAATACCTTTCCATGTGAAGTGTTATCAGGACCACGAGAAATACTGGTGATGAAAGGGAAAATTATGAGAGAGAGAGAGAACTTTAATATTTACCCCATGAAGCTTATGTTTATTATGAGAGAGAGAGAGAACTTTAATATTTATCCCATGTAGCTTATGTTTATTATGAGAGAGAGAGAGAACTTTAATATTTACCCCATGAAGCTTATGTTTATTATGAGAGAGAGAGAGAACTTGAATATTTATCCCATGTAGCTTATGTTTATTATGAGAGAGAGAGAGAGAACTTTAATATTTATCCCATGTAGCTTATGTTTATTATGAGAGAGAGAGAGAGAACTTTAATATTTACCCCATGAAGCTTATGTTTATTATGAGAGAGAGAGAGAACTTTAATATTTATCCCATGTAGCTTATGTTTATTATGAGAGAGAGAGAGAGATCTTTAATATTTACCCCATGAAGCTTATGTTTATTATGAGAGAGAGAGAGAACTTTAATATTTACCCCATGAAGCTTATGTTTATTATGAGAGAGAGAGAGAACTTTAATATTTATCCCATGTAGCTTATGTTTATTATGAGAGAGAGACAGATCTTTAATATTTACCCCATGAAGCTTATGTTTATTATGAGAGAGAGAGAGAACTTTAATATTTACCCCATGAAGCTTGTTTATTATGAGAGAGAGAGAGAACTTTAATATTTATCCCATGTAGCTTATGTTTATTATGAGAGAAAGAGAGAACTTTAATATTTACCCCATGAAGCTTATGTTTATTATGAGAGAGAGAGAGAACTTTAATATTTATCCCATGTAGCTTATGTTTATTATGAGAGAGAGAGAGATCTTTAATATTTACCCCATGAAGCTTATGTTTATTATGAGAGAGAGAGAGAACTTTAATATTTACCCCATGAAGCTTATGTTTATTATGAGAGAGAGAGAGAACTTTAATATTTATCCCATGTAGCTTATGTTTATTATGAGAGAGAGAGAGAGAACTTTAATATTTACCCCATGAAGCTTATGTTTATTATGAGAGAGAGAGAGAACTTTAATATTTACCCCATGAAGCTTATGTTTATTATGAGAGAGAGAGAGAGAGAACTTTAATATTTACCCCATGAAGCTTATGTTTATTATGAGAGAGAGAGAGAACTTTAATATTTACCCCATGAAGCTTATGTTTATTATGAGAGAGAGAGAGAACTTTATTATTTATCCCATGTAGCTTATGTTTATTATGAGAGAGAGAGAGAACTTTAATATTTACCCCATGAAGCTTATGTTTATTATGAGAGAGAGAGAGAACTTTAATATTTACCCCATGAAGCTTATGTTTATTTATAAATATTGTATTATCGTCATGCTGTTTTCTTCTTTTATGGGAACAACCAATCCAGTGGGTCGACGACAGTCTCTGTACTTTGTCAAATTGGTCAATATGGCTTGGTAAGGTTGTGTAGGTGATGAGTACTCGTAAAATGTTATTATTATGTAGGAACGGCCGTGATTGTAAGTAGTTTGTAAACAACATTCCTTATTGTACATTATTAGGGTGGTGAGTGAGGGGTGATGTGGGAGCAGGCAAAGTAATTTTCCCATTTTAAAATAAGAAAAGTGATAGAAGGCTTTATTCAGCCTAGGAAGAGTGTGTGTGTGTGTGTGTGTGTGTGTGTGTGTGTGTGTGTGTGTGTGTGTGTGTGTGTGTGTGTGTGTGTGTGTGTGTGGGTGTTTGTGTGTGTGTGTGTGTGTGTGTGTGTGTGTGTGTGTGTGTGTGTGTGTGTGTGTGTGTGTGTGTGTGTGTGTGTGTGTGTGTGTGTGTGTGTGTGTGTGTGTGGTGTGTGTGTGTGTGTGTGTGTGTGTGTGTGTGTGTGTGTGTGTGTGTGTGTGTGTGTGTGTGTGTGTGTGTGTGTGTAAAACTATACAATATATTTACGCCGGTCGGCCAAATAATTCATGCAGGCATAATTAGCTTTATATCTACAGAAGTAACATGTAACACAAGTGAGCAAATCATATTTTTCTACCATTATGTGTCTATTTTCGTATCTATCTATTAATACATACATGCTTATATATGTATATATAAATACATACATACATGCTTATATATGTATATATAAATACATTTATAATTGAACAAATACTTTGAAAGCTTCCTCCTTATTGAGGACAGCAGTAGAGCAAGCGTGAGTAAGCCAAGATGTTTGTGAAATAGACTGAGAGAAAGAAAATGGAATATATGATTCCATCGTTCAGCACTCTCCGAGGGTCCCCGGCCACGGAATCAAAAGTCATTCAATGGGAAATCAAAGAAGAGCCTACCAGTCGGCAGCGCCAAAGTGCCACAAACGCCGTCGGCTTGGAGGATCGGGTGGCCGTACCGGACAGATAGGACAGGTGACAGAGATAAGTTTATGGTCGGAGGAGCCCAAAAGAGAGAATAGATTTACAGTATAAGCAGAAGGGTTAGAAGTTAGAAATAAGTCAAGAATGTTGGGCCGATCTCCGAAGCGATCCGGGATACGGGTGGGTTGCTGGACTAACTGTTCTAGGTTTTTTAGGATAGAAAAGATGTAGGCTTGTTCACCAGTTTGGTCAGTGGAAACAGAGGAGAGCCATTGGTGGTGGTGAATGTTGAAATCTCCTAGGATGGAGTGTTCTGCGAAAGGAGAGATGGATAGAATGTGTTCCACTTTAGAAGTTAGATAGTCAAATAATTTTGGATAGTCAGCAGAATTAGGGGAGAGATAAACAGCACAACAATATTTAGTTTGAGAGTGAGAGCTTTAGCCAGAGAGTTGAGAGTTCAGAAGAGTCAAAGTTGGGAACACGAGAGAAAGCAAGATTGTTGTGTACAGAGACGCAACATCCATCTTTGGCTTTAAACTGAGGATAGAGATAGTAGGAGGATACAGAAAAGGGTTTGCTGTCAGTATACAGTTATGTGTGTCTGTGTGTGTGTGTATGTGTATTCCTTTCAAACCAAAATAAATTGTTTCTTAATAGCTTTAAGTGACTTTCATGGAAAATTAATATATATAGTGTAAAACCGTAAAGGCAATTCTCCTTTACCGCGGCATGTTAGCCATTACCATATTGACGGAAAAATTATCATAATAACAGTTAATGTGATAATGAGGCCATCAATATGGTAATTAAAATATTACGATATTTCTAACGACATGGGATATAAAGTCAATAGTTGTAGACGATAATAACCTTACTCCAACCAGTTACCGGATACTATAGTTATTAACAGTTAGTAAATGTTAAATAGCAGTGTAATAGTAGCAAAGGTACTGACACAGGAAATAATATAATAATGACTATAGTGATGTTGATGATTATGATGGAAATTGTCATGTGGTAGAGAGGCAGCGCAACCTTGGTGATAGATAGATTATAACATGTTTAGTAAATACACTTATACAATATAATATAGTATGATATTTGTAATTTGAACATGGGAATGGAATTGGTATATGGTAAAAGGAATCTAATGATTCTGAGTGTTCAAAATATAAGTGTTATGATCATTAAGCCGGTATCACACAAGAGCTTTTATAGTCAACATTCGATAGTCAAACATTTTCTGGCAACATTTCTGGTATATTTTGCACTGGTATCGGACACTAGACTGATGATAGTTGAGTTTAGGTAGCAGAAATATTTTAAAGTCCACCTCATAAGCTGCCAGACCAGTGTTAAGGATAAATGTTGAGGGAAAAAGCGCTCGTGTGATACCGGCTTTAGGTGTTGTATATATAGTAACAAAGGCCGAATGTGTGCGGTCGCGGCCATAAATACGGGTATATTTTGAATTCTTAAACTGATTAATGGCACCTCCAAAATGCAAATATTATTGGGAGACTGGCCGTTTGTTTGGTCTATTAATTCATTTATTTTTTTTAGTTTCCTCCCTAAAGCTCCATCAAGCTTAGAAAAACGCCCCGTAGACCCACCTTCAAGATAAATTTGTACATTTTTCGGTAGAAAAATGTCCTGGCCGAAAGCCGGTTCCTCTTAAAATTGCAGGCTCGCTATCGGTCGCCAAAAAATAATCAACACCTAAATGACACGAAAGGTCTTAAACTTGACAACAAAATGTGGAGAAAGGTGTTAAAATCGCCAAACTAATGGGCCGAACGTCCTATAATCTCAAAACTAGTGGGGTTAAACAATAGGGAGAAGGGGGACCAGAAAAAACGTCTGCCCCCCAACCCAAGAGTGAAACGCTATTCTCAGACTTTCTTCTATTCAACTGCTGAGCTCAGGAACTCTCTCCCAGAATCAGTCTTTCCCTCTTCCTATGACTTAAATTGCTTCAAACTCCGTGTGTCTAGGCATTTTAGCTCGAACGTCCCTTGATTTCGGCCCTGTCACTCTTTGAAATCTGGGGAGGCACTCGCTGCAGGCAGTTATGCCTTTTGTCTCTCTCATAATGTGATCCAAATCAGGCCAAACAACTCTTCATCCGATAGTCTCAATGTTAGGAGGAGTGATTCCGGATATCACTCTAGGTGTTATTTCTGATTCCATGTCTTTGTTGGTCAAAACCTTGGTGAAGTTCCCTCCACATCCATGGACCTGTATCCTTTCACCCAACTTAGTTCATCCATCCCCTACACATGCACAAACCATCCTAGCATGCTAGTACGCATATCATTACTGATATATTAGTTAATAGATCAGGTACAGTAAGTTAGTTGGCTCATGGTTGATATGGTTGTAGGTTATGTCTATGATCAGGTAAGGAGTCTGCCAAATATTGCTTGCACAATTCTCGTATTATTATGTCTATATTGCATAAGAAACATAGTGACAATAAAAGTATTATAATTGAATGCAATTTAGGTTGAATACAAGGGCATGTAATTGTATTTAGAAGGAGGGGAAGGGAACAGGAGAGGAGGAAGGAAGAAGATAAATAGTATAATGTAGGAGACTGCGAGAAGCACAAGAGAGGGATGTTAAACGCTGTAGAATGAGGTAGACAGAATAAGAGACACTAGATAACAGTAGAGTGAACAGGGAAGAAGTGGGAATTACTAAAGCAAGAAAAAGAAAGGGAAAGGTGAAGGTGAATAAACAAGGATAGCATGAGAACAGCAGGGGAGGAGGAATGGCCAATTGTTGGAAGGGGAAGAAGGGAGGGAAGGAACAATGACCATAACTGAAGGAGGAAGACAAAGGGGAATGGTAAAGACGGGAAGAGGGAGTCGGGAGGAAAGGAATGTAAAGCAAATTTAAATTTTGTATGAATTATGAGAATCCTCTTCTGAGTTTATTAAGGGCAATAATAAGGGGGCCCACCTCGCTTGTTTTCTCTTTCTTTCCTTCTCTCTTTGGCTTGTATCCATTCAGCCCCATTCAGCCTACTGTTTTAAGACGTTTACTCCCATCAAGGTGTCAATATTTTCCTGACGAGCGGTAGCAAGCCAGTTTATATATATTTGTGTTTTTGACAGCAAATATCCGGCTAAGCCGGATATTTCCATCCGATGCTGGCTCGCTATCGCTCGCCAGGAAGAAATCGACATCTGATGGGGATTAACGTCTTAAAACAGTTGGCTGAATGGGACCGCATGGATACAAGCCAGAGAAAGAGATAACAAAACTAGAGAAATATAAAACAAAATCAGGTGACCCCCCTTAACTTCACATAAGGTTAACCAGAATATGAGAGACAAGGTATAAATGTGCTAACTAGAAATACCATGAGAGGATAGACTCTTATTATAGGCTCTGCTAGAATATAGGCTCATGCAAACAGGGTATTTATGTTGCCACTATGATACCTTGTTTTCTTATACAATGTTTATGGTTAAGCAAATTGAAATCAGTTAAGGAGAAGGTGATAGATGTTTTAATGTAAGGTTGTAATATCTAGAACGAGGGTAATATAACTTCTCTAAGGACAGTGCTCCGTGGTTAAGTAATATGATATAGAAGACATATAGGTATATAATTAATTAAATTGGTATTCATGATGCTAAAAGGATATTCTATTGATTAGTACAGTAATCTTGACATTCATAAAACAAAGTATAAATTAGAAACAAAAACAAATGCAGATTTTGAGTTTTTACCATGGAGGATTCAAGGCTAAAAATATAAATATTTCTTTTAGTCGAGTTTCGGATAGCATGTTATTGAAGACTACAAGGTTGTCTACAGGAGTTTCGGATAGCATGTTATTGAAGACTACAAGGTTGTCTACAGGAGTTTCGGATAGCATGTTATTGAAGACTACAAGGTTGTCTACAGGAGTTTCGGATAGCATGTTATTGAAGACTACAAGGTTGTCTACAGGAGGGACATGGAGAGGGACTTGTACACACACACACACACATGGACACATACACACATGGACACATACACGCAGACACATACACACATACTAACACAAATAGTATGCAATCTTTCTCGGCACACTTATATACCCGGTACATACACACACACTCACACAAGCACCCATATACTATCACCCCTTTCCACATTATACTATCACCCCTTTCCACATATAAATATACTATCACCCCTTTCCACATATAAATATACTATCACCCCTTTCCACATATAAATATACTATCACCCCTTTCCACATTATACTATCACCCCTTTCCACATATAAATATACTATCACCCCTTTCCACATATAAATATACTATCACCCCTTTCCACATATAAATATACTATCACCCCTTTCCACATATAAATATACTATCACCCCCTTTCCACATATAAATATACTATCACCCCTTTCCACATATAAATATACTATCACCCCTTTCCACATATAAATATACTATCACCCCTTTCCACATATAAATATACTATCACCCCTTTCCACATATAAATATTTAGATACAGGCACACACGTAAGCATACACATACGCAAGCAACCATATATATATATATATATATATATATATATATATATATGAGACATGGGCTCTGAAGAAAAAGGAGAAAAGAGGGCTGGATGTGATGGAGATGAGCTGCTTGAGGAGTATGTGTGGAGTTACTCGTAGAGACAGATTGAGGAATGAAGAGATACGGAGGAGAGTGGGGCATCAGGAACATTTGTCAGCCAGAGTGGACAGAATGATGCTGAGCTGGTATGTGTTACGTCCTGGGATATATAAACACGCTCTTTCTATTGGACTAGGTATGCGGCAATAAGCAACAACGGAAAACGCTAGATCCAACCCTTATCTATAAACCCAGGCAACAAACCACCCTAAACCATCAAGAGTCCTGCCTGGACAACGAGGTATCCTATGACTCGGTTACAGGGTGCACGCATAATAGACTGCTGATAGTCAAGCAGGCTATATAAAAGATCACACAATTAAGTTGACTTAAAGCTTCAAGGAAAAGATAGATAACGGAATTAAATTGCAGAAACAATTTAATAACAAACTAGAAGAAAGTACATTAACGTTACGTTAATTAATACAACTAATCACCCCTGCGTGAAAGAAGGTGAAAGCAAACAGTCCTCAAAACATCGTACAGGTAGACAAGATGCAGGTTTCTAAACTGCATGCGGCTACTGTAGGATCTGATGCTTAGCAAAGAAAGTACGTTACGGATTTAGAGAACTCTTAACTAATAAGCAGGAATAAATACTAGTGATAGGACCTACAGTGCATAATGGCATAGGTATAATTAAATAAAGGCAGCCACTCGCAACATAACCACATACAGGTGTGCTTCTCACTCTTAGTCAGGCAAGCCTGCTCGGACAGAGTCTCTAAGCCACACCCTGACTCACAATGCTCACAAAGACGGTAAACTGTGGCACAATAACAAGCATACAGATATAATAAACCGCTAGCTGTTAATCTGCCAGGTGGCAGAGGTCTAGCCGGAAGGATATAGGCTTCGGATACCCGGGCTGAGCCACCTGCTCTAGCCTAGGGACGTTCCCAAGTCTGTGCGCCAAATTACTCTAATTGAAAGGGTGCTCTCTTGAGAGACTCCGATCCCAAGTATCTGACTCTCTCCTGGCGACCCTAAAACAAACGCAAGGCGTGCTAGCGCAGTGCTGAGTGGACTAGGCAAGGGCCCTCACACAACACAACACTAGACACACAGGCACACAGACAAGAAAATGCCCCCAGACTCCCACGGGTATCCTAGTAAAGTCGTGCAGGTCCACAGGACTCGCACCAGCAGACTTTACTTAAAGGATCGCAAAAAGCCTCCCCTCCGGTCTAGCCCCTGCTCACCTGCCACAAGAACACACTAGCAAGCATGAAACCACCAAATATGAGACAACAAAAAAGCTTCCTAGGTCTCATTAACAATTACATCTCTGCATAAGGCCCAAAATCCTATCTAGTTATCTGAGAGCTCGTCGTTAATACAATAATAGATATAAGGTCTATCAAGGGGATGGGGTAATTAAATAGACTGGTGAAGTAGTGGAAAGAAGGTATACAAAGTAAGAGAGAAACTTTCTAAGTGGGGTTGAGAGGGATAGATATCAAGGGGGTCCGAAGGGTACGACAGTGAGGTGAGCTCTAAGTCTTGAATCTGTCTGGACCCCACCCTAGGCATGCAAAATACATCCCATGCTTGGCAACACTCAACACCGTTGCCGGGTCAAAATCCTCTACCCCTTGCGTGAGTCGAAACTAAGCCTAACGTTGCGATCAAATGGCAACATCAGGCTCGTCCCAAGCTAGTCTATTCCGCGCCCGCGCAAAGCAACGTCCCCCAGCCGGCCTCTCTCTCCCGCTCGTCTCCTCCCACTCTCACTAGACTTACATCTTATATATTATAATGAAACAATCAACTATCGAGAATAAAATATACTAAGATGTGTTGGTTAAGAATAAGGGCAGCTTCAAGCTGTGAAACAACATAAGAATATCCCAGACATTAGTTACATTGTCGTAGGCTATATACTAAGGAAAAGCCGGCCGGCCGGTTTCTAAACGGCTGGGCAGCCGACACTCGCGCATGCCCGCACGTGGCTACTATGCAGGAGCGTCACAATGGTCATGTTGAACGAATGGGAGATGAAAGGCTTACAAAGAGAATATGTGAGTCAGGTACAAGGGGAGATAGAAGGGCAGGAAGACCCCCATTGAGATGGAGAGACTGTGTAAGAAAAGCTTTGGATGGTAGAGGAATGACTATAGATCAGGCAGGGGAAGTGGTGGTGGACAGGAGTGAATGGAGAATGCTTGTGAATAGTTTAGTGAACAAGTGGTCATTTGGAGTAAGGGGTCGGGTGCAAGTTGGACTAGATAATAGTCCATCAGACGCCTGGCCCGGGGAGACGATTAATATGAAGGGTGCGCCTGGAAGTGTGGTGGGAGGGCGTGTGGCTTTGGCTCCGCTGCATGTCTGCCTGCCGAGATCAGAACCTCTCCGGGTGGTCGGGGGCCGGGGGAGTGCTGGAGCGACCTTGGTGACCCTGGTCTCTGGGTCTTCTCCTGGGTGACCTGGATGTGTGTGAGTTTGTGCTTTTTATCTGTGTTTATTCGTTGTTTTATGTTGTTTTTGTGTTTTCCCTGTTCTTGCTCTGCCTTCAGTCGGCTACCCCCAAAATGGGGATTGGGCCTGAGCATATAGATAGATAGATACATATATATATACCGGTATATATATATATATATTGAGTATATATCACAAATACACGTGAGCCACTAAATGTTTCTAATCTCTCAGTGGGGTTCGAACCGCCGACAGTCTAGACTGCCGTGGTGTAGTTGATTAAAGCGTCGGCTATCGTCCTGACGGTCGGCGGTTCGAACCCCACTGAGAGATTAGAAACATATATATATATATATATATATATATATATATATATATATATATATATATATATACTGTATATACACTATGTTTCACGCACATATACAGACACACACACACAACATTCTCTCTCTCTCTCTCTCTCAGACCGACTCACTGAGACCCTTTGGTATTCTTCAGTAGGATTAGGGAAGTTGGGATTGGGAAGGGGAAGTTCGGAAACATTATAACTGGGTAACTAAAGATTCGAAATTGAAGATTGAAGAAGATATGTGATCAGAGAGAGCAAGGAATTAGGGTGTACGTCTCGGTCCCTCCCACCTAAGAATACGACCAGGTGGCGAATATTTACGATTTTCACCACCCAAATGTTATTCCCACTCATTTTATCGCTCTTTAAGGTTCATATATTCATCATATATGTAAAATAAAAGCACATTAAAAAACGCAATAATGCTTTATATCGTAAATATAACTAATTCTGTCACAATCCAAGGCTAGAAATTCACAAATAGGAACCCTTGCCCCTAGGGCATTTTCGCGCTTAACTCTCTCCATCCTATTTAGTTCCGTAAGTTAAGGGTTGGCAGAGCGCCCGGTATTTCCCCCACAACACTCTTTCTCACACTGAGGGACCGTTAGAAGTCGGAGGAATCTGGGTTTGCCACCAACCGACAGATTCTGATCTAACTTACCTAACTTACTGAGCTTAATATGACGCAAATCGCGTCATAAACTTAATATTGAGCTATTTCACCAAGTTCATATGACGCGATCGTGTCATATGATACTTTTGGGCCAAACCGCCACATGACGCGATCGTGTCATATAATTATGGCAGAGAGAGTTGATGGGTTATTAGTTTCCCTATTCTTGTTTCAGTCCCTTGACTAAATACCATGCTGCTGCTCAACTTCTTTCAAATTCACTTACCGATAAACTTTCATTCAAGTAAGATCCTACCTATGTTGGCTTGCTTTTGTTCATATTGTTATCACCTTTACCTGAGTTCCTTAGGAAAAAAAAATTGCCAGAAGCCGTAATTCCCATGAAGATTAGGCGTTTGTCACGATTTGCTAGATCAAGTTGCCCGGGCTTGACATCTACCAATAACATTTTGACAGTGAGGATTCGATCCGCAGACCCTTTGATCAGCAGCCGACGCTCTACTGAATATACCACAGCAAATGAACATAAGCAGGTTATAGCATGTCTCACAGAGCATAATAAATCTGTGTGGTCCTTCGAAAATCAACTTTTAGACCTAGAAAAATTGTGAGACGGTAAATATTCGAAGTTAAGAGATTTGGATAGGTCGGTCTCGGAATTCCCTCATATGTTCCACAGTACAACAACACCCTTAAGGTTATTATAGCATTCACTAAACTATTTAATTATGCTTAGTAAGGTCATATGGTCGTCATATGATAATATATCTGTATATTGCCAGACGACATACTCCCTTTTATGAGGGTGGCCATACACAAAACGCCCCCAAACAGGCCTGTCCCCTGCGAGAAGGACAACCCATGCCAGTTTATTTAAGGAATTATAGGACTGACCAATCTACTTAGGGTCTGTCTGACTTCGAGGCCCTCTATGTATCTTTTCAGCACTATTTTTCTACAGTGGTGTGCGGCTAGTTCATCCACTACCCTTCTTTACCCTCAAATAAGCAGTACAGAGTATGTAAAAAACATACTCCCCTTACGGGTTGCCAACCAAGGCTGACGAGTCCGATCCACTCTGATTTTCATCAGGTTGTCTCCCCTAGAGGGGTTGCCAACCAAGGCAAATAAGTCCCTTCCACCCATATGATGTTAGCTGAAATAACCTTGATTCTTATGATTAGCAAAAGTAATGCTAACCAGAATATAATGGTCTTGCCATTACTGTATGCAAAGTGTTAACTAGCTCGTGTGCAACACCTGACCTTGGCACCAGTCCGGGGATCAATATGTCTGATCAATGGATTGTAGTGAATTATTTAAGGATTACCCTGGAGCCTGACATATCTCGTCCCTTATTCAACAAGGGAACAAAGTGTAGTATATATCCTGCACATTCATGACGTTAATATTGTATTTGTTCTGTCGCTAGACAGATTGACTTCAGTAGTATTTGTTATGTAATCAGATGTATAATCATGTAAATAACACATCCATACATACCGGTAATAATTATAAAAACATATGTAAGTTAAATGTTGTAGCTAGGAGGAATCACTGTTGATACGTAACACTCAGGGGGGGACAATCAACCGGGGATGAATACCCCGGGGATAAACAGCAGAGACGGATCACCTGGGGATTAATTAGATTCGTATCGTCAAATAGATCTCTCGACATGCAGTAGATATACCATAGTGAATAAAGCCAGACAGATGGAAAATATTTACATCCACTGTTTTATTCTCACAATGAAATTATTATCTACCTATCGATATATGTATCTCTGTATTATGGTTGGACCCACAATATTTACAGTGGCAGCGCAGTAGTTACTACCAAAACCAAATATCCATCTTTCCGCGAAGCACTACTGCATGGTCATAATTTATTATAGAAAACTCCCACTGTAGGAAATGTCAAATTACTATTTTCAGTACAACACCACTGTTTAATATTACACTTGCTATCCGGCCTAAAATATTACACATGATAGTAGTTGGAGGGAGAAGAAGAGAAGTAGTGGAAGAGGAGGTGGGGATCAGGAAGTCAGAAGTGTGGGAAGCCATGAAAAGAGTGAAGTTGGGGAAAGCACCAGGAACAGATGGAGTGTGTGGGGAAATGTTGAGGTATGGTGGTGAGATAGTGATTGAATGGGTATGGAAAATGTGCAAACTAGCATGGGAGAAGGGGAGTGCACCCGATGACTGGAAGACTGGCATAATAGTCCCCCTATATAAGGGCAAAGGGGAAAGAGGAGTGTGTGGTAACCACCGAGGAATATGTCTTCTAAGTGTAGTAGGGAAGGTATACAGTAGGGTAGTGATTGAGAGAGTGAGAGTGAGAACGGAGAAATGGATAGGCGACGAGCAGGGAGGTTTTAGGAAGGGAAGAGGATGTGTAGATCAGATTTTTACCCTGAATTGTGTTGTGGAGAAATATCTAGAGAAACAACAAAAGGTGTATGTTGCCTTTATGGACTTGGAGAAGGCCTATGACAGAGTGGATAGAGAAGGTTTGTGGAAAGTACTTAGAATATACGGAGTAGATGGCAAGTTGCTGAAAGCAGTGAAGAGTATGTATGAGGGTGCAAAGGCGGCAGTACGTGTGGAGAGTGAGCAGAGCGAGTTCTTTGACCTGAAGGTTGGTTTGAAACAGGGGTGTGTGATGTCCCCGTGGTTGTTTACTGTATATATGGATGGAGTCATGAAAGAAATACTATCAAGAGCAGTGGATGTTGGTGTATCGCTGAAAAGGGAGGGAAATGAGTGGAAGCTGCCTATACTGCTGTTTACGGATGATACAGTTCTGATGAGTGATAATGAATGGGAGCTGCAGGGTTTGGTAAATGAGTTTGGAACAGTGTGCAAAAAACGGAATTTGAAGGTAAATGCGGGGAAGAGCAAGGTTATGGTATTCGAAAGGGGTGAAGTCACAGAGTGTGAGGTGAAGTTGAACGGTCAGGCTATGGAGATCGTCAGCTCTTTTAAGTATCTGGGCAGTGTGTTGAGTAAAGATGGGACTGTGAATGAGGAGGTGCGGGAGAGGGTGCAACAGGGGGAAGAGGGTTGTAGGAATGTTGAAAGCAGTAACAAGAAATAGGGTGGTCAGTATGGAAGTGAAGAAGTCCTTGCATGACAGTGTGGTAATCCCGACACTAACTTATGGAAGCGAAGCATGGACGTTCGGGAAGAGACTTAGACCAAGCGTGAGAGCGGTGGAAATGAGTTACTTGAAAAGTGCGTGCGGAGTTACATGGAGGGATAGACGGACGAATGAGGAAGTAAGAAGGCGGTGTGGTGTGGAGGTAGATGTGCTGGAAAGTGTGAAAAGGAACCACTTCAGATTGTTCGGCCATATGGAACGTATGGAAAGCGAGAGATTGACTAAGAGGGTGTACGAGAGCGAGGTGGAAGGACAGAGAGGGAGAGGTGCACCGAAGGAGAGGTGGAAGGATGGAGTGAGGAAGTATATGAATGAAGGCAGTGCTGGTTGGGAGGAGGGGCGTCGACTGACTGGGGACAGAGGTGCATGGGGGCGGTTCGTTCGTGGCCACCCCTTCGGGGATTGCGGCGTCGGGCAATAGATAGATAGATAGTACCGCATAGATATATGTTAATACAAAACAATTCGAACCTTTATATACCCAACTCTATAAGAGATAAAAATACCCCCCCCCCCCCCCCCCGCCAGTATCGTCGGCCTTGTGTGTTTATATACATAGCTGTTTGGCTCAACACCTCTATCCTTGGAATTAAAACTGAGACCTGGAGCCAAGCTACACAATGGGCTTTATCTCGAATGGCCATTGAAGAAAACTATACGACAGAAAGTAAATATGTATGTCTTACATGGGTTTTTCCACAATTTATTGTACATCACATTATCTTATGTTGACTTAATTATTATAAGTATATATTTAACTGTCAATTTGATATTCAGATATATTGACACTGGCTCTGTCAGCCTTCAGCGGGTCTCATATAAGCTGAGAAGTGTTCAAAAGGTCGTGGTAACTGGTACAGGGTTGTACAGGCAGTTACAAGGAAAGTACATTACTGACGGATATATACGTCGCTGGGACTGGGGAGTTACTTATCTACTGACATATGTATATATACGGTGCTGGAATTGGAGGGGTTAAGGGTCGCTCTACTGGTGATCTTCTTTCATATCTTACTAACTCTTGGTCATCATCCTTTCGTGACTTCGGTGAGACCTTTTCTATTGCACTAGACGAAGGCATTCGATATGAATGCCTTCGTTAAGAGTCTGGCACAAATCTTTAATTTCTAAGCTACCCTCCTTTGGTTTCTATCCCTCCATCTATGCCTTTGTCTACAATTTCCTTTCCGGCCGTTCCATAGCTACGGTTGTGGACGGCCATCGCTCACTTCCTCATCCTATCAACTCCGGTGTTCCTCAGGGCTCTGTCCCATCTCCCATGTTCTTTCTAATTTTCACAAATTAATTTGAAGATAACTCCCTGTAGGGTTTTGTATTCTTAAATGTATTGTAACATCATGGAAACTGCAGGATCTGACATGTTATCAGGGAGAAGTTGTGGTTTACAATTTTCCAAGGGGGTTATCCTCCAATTTACTGTACTCTCTGCTGAAACACCCTATATATGAAATATGGTGTATATGATGAAAAGAGTACAAGGTCGTTCAGAAAAATTATGGAAGAAACAATAATAAATACACAAAGCACAATTGTTCTATCCCACCATTCACTAATCAATATCCTAACCTGTCTATAATTCTCATCCATCAACATTTCTCGTCATCCATCCATCCGCAACATATTGTGCAATATATCTGCAGTGATGGTGCTACACATTTTATTTAATGGGAGATGGTTCACTTTTTGGGCGATTTTAGCATGTATTCATGATTTTTCTAGTTTCCTCCCTAGACCTCCATCAAATTAAAAAAAAAAAAAAATCCATTAGATCCTCTTTCTAGATTAATTTGTTCATTTTTCGGTAGAAAAATTTCCCGGCCAAAGGCCGGTTCTTCCAACATTACAGGTTCACTATTGTTCGCCAGGGAAAAAATCGACACCTAAATAGCACGAAAGGTCTAAATATTGACTAAGAAATGGGGCGAAAGGTCTTAAAATCGACTAACTAATGGGGCAAACATGAGGCAGAACGTGGTCCAGAAAACCGGCCCATGTCCCCTAATAATTCCGACACGCTTATGAAATGTTTATAACATTCCTTTAACACAGGCGCCTGACACTGTTTATAACACAGGCGCCTGACACTGTTTATAACACAGGCGCCTGACACTGTTTATAACACAGGCGCCTGACACTGTTTATAACATTCCTTTTAACACAGGCGCCTGACACTGTTTATAACATTCCTTTAACACAGGCGCCTGACACTGTTTATAACACAGGCGCCTGACACTGTTTATAACACAGGCGCCTGACACTGTTTATAACACAGGCGCCTGACACTGTTTATAACACAGGCGCCTGACACTGTTTATAACACAGGCGCCTGACACTTTATAACACAGGCGCCTGACACTGTTTATAACACAGGCGCCTGACACTGTTTATAACACAGGCGCCTGACACTGTTTATAACACAGGCGCCTGACACTGTTTATAACACAGGCGCCTGACACTGTTTATAACACAGGCGCCTGACACTGTTTATAACATTCCTTTTAACACAGGCGCCTGACACTGTTTATAACACAGGCGCCTGACACTGTTTATAACATTCCTTTTAACACAGGCGCCTGACACTGTTTATAACACAGGCGCCTGACACTGTTTATAACATTCCTTTTAACACAGGCGCCTGACACTGTTTATAACACAGGCGCCTGACACTGTTTATAACACAGGCGCCTGACACTGTTTATAACACAGGCGCCTGACACTGTTTATAACATTCCTTTTAACACAGGCGCCTGACACTGTTTATAACACAGGCGCCTGACACTGTTTATAACATTCCTTTTAACACAGGCGCCTGACACTGTTTATAACATTCCTTTAACACAGGCGCCTGACACTGTTTATAACATTCCTTTTAACACAGGCGCCTGACACTGTTTATAACACAGGCGCCTGACACTGTTTATAACATTCCTTTTAACACAGGCGCCTGACACTGTTTATAACATTCCTTTAACACAGGCGCCTGACACTGTTTATAACATTCTTTTTAACACAGGCACCTGACACTGTTTATAACACAGGCGCCTGACACTGTTTATAACATTCCTTTAACACAGGCGCCTGACACTGTTTATAACATTCCTTTAACACAGGCGCCTGACACTGTTTATAACACAGGCGCCTGACACTGTTTATAACATTCCTTTAACACAGGCGCCTGACACTGTTTATAACATTCCTTTAACACAGGCGCCTGACACTGTTTATAACATTCCTTTAACACAGGCGCCTGACACTGTTTATAACATTCCTTTTAACACAGGCGCCTGACACTGTTTATAACATTCCTTTAACACAGGCGCCTGACACTGTTTATAACATTCCTTTAACACAGGCGCCTGACACTGTTTATAACATTCCTTTTAACACAGGCGCCTGACACTGTTTATAACATTCCTTTTAACACAGGCGCCTGACACTGTTTATAACATTCCTTTTAACACAGGCGCCTGACACTGTTTATAACATTCCTTTTAACACAGGCGCCTGACACTGTTTATAACATTCCTTTTAACACAGGCGCCTGACACTGTTTTTACTCATTCAACAACAAATAATGTTGCGAGGATAAAAGCAAATATTAGACAAACTGCGAAAATAAAAAGGAAGTGAGACAAATACAAAATAATATTTAAATAGAAGATAACGGCTGAATCAAAAACAAGAAATGGGAGTACAATAAATATGTAATGTATTTCAAGTTTGCTTGGTGAATCCGAAAATAGGAAAACTATAAAGGTATGTGTGTAGAAGGAGGTGGTGATGATAAGGGTGGGAAGGGGTACGGGAAACATGGTGATAACAGAGAGAGAGAGAGCCGAATACAGTATATGCGTGTGGGTGCAGCAGAGAACTTTAATTGTAAGGGCAATACATTTACAGTCGCGGTCATTTTTCATTATATATTATTTTGAAGAGTTGAACCTATTACAATAACCTGCATGATGCCAAATACTCATGTAAAGCATTAATAAACACAATCACTTCAGCCCGAGGCAGCTTCTATTATGTACTGTATATGCAACAATGAACGCGACTGTAGTATTGGCACACACACACACACACACAGACCTTGGCAAGACAAACAAACAAATACATTTTATATTCACCTGACTTTAAAAGAACGTAATGGAAAATATAATATGTGCAACATAATTATATACAATGTATTGCGAACGCCACTAGCTACATTTTGTATTCCCGTTTTATGTGCAACGTAATTTTGCGCTCGGGTCGAAAGCACATTTATATATGTATATACAGTATATATTCTGCTATGTTCTGCATGATTCAAATTCATCGTATTAAAGGGGAGTATCTATCTCTTCAAATTACCTTAATACAAAAGCAAAACATATCAAGTGACAAAAGGGGATTTAGAGAAGTGAAACTTTAACTTTGCCCAAGTATTTCGAAACACGCATAAAAAATATAGGATCCTTTTGAAATGAGCGAGATTTTGTGCCACCCACGCACCACAGAGTGTAATGGAAGTGACACCTGTTGATATTCAATGATATACAGGACGAAACATTCTGGAACAACCATTGGAACACCTACACTACAGACTCTTGTGATGTTTCCATAAATTCAACGGGGGTGAATCATAGTAGTAAAACAAAAATAGAATTCCTGAAAACCATATGAACGCAACAATGCTATAGGAGTCCTAGGTTTTTTCATAATTGCTAAAAAAAAATAAAAAATACGAATATACAGTAACGTATAGCGTCATACCGGTAAGGCAACACATACTAAGTAAAACTGAACACTCTTGCATGCACATATTTTGTACAGATCTCTTATATTTCTAATATATAGACTGACCAAAGTTGAATCATGAAGGTAGAACAAATTCTTTGAACATGATACTGCTGAACAAAGCTTTCTGACACAGTGGTGGACTCGTGGCCGTTTGCAATAATTGAGTGTTGCATTGTGGCACACGCTAGGCAGCATCGTCCTGAGTGAAACATTGTGAAACATTATGAAACACTGAAGTGCCGCGGAGACAAAATCGGTGCGAAACACATGAAGGGTTGGAGCATGAGGGAAATGATAACTGGGTACCTCAACCAGTAGACCATTTACACCAGTATCTCTCAACCAGTACTAACTCGACCAATAATGTTTAGCTAGGTTGGTTTATTTTATGTTTAAGTTTCATTGCCTCTGGTTGAATTGGTATTGATTGACAACTATTGCTTGATATGGTATTGATTGACAGCCACTGGTTGAAATTGTCTAGTGGTTGAGTTGTACGAGAGCCAAAGGGAATATATTCTGTATTATTCGCGGCCTTTCCTCAAACTTTCCCTCTGTAGAACACCATCTCTCCTCCAACAAACCTGATCTTCTTTCCCTTTCTGAAACTCAGGTGTCTGAAGCTACTGCCAGCAGCCCCTTCTCTGTAACCTCCTACTTTCCCTATCCTACTTTCAAAGCCAAAGGTGGATGTTGTGTATACGTACATAACAAACTCACTTGCTCTCGTGTTTCCGACTTTGACGCCTCTGTTCTCAACTTTATGGCTCAAACTGTCCTGTCACTCTCATATTAAATATTTCTCTACGGTCTATTTTCCCCTAACTCTACTGACTTTCCCAAATGATTTGACTATCTAAGCTGTAAAGTGGAGCACATCGTATCCATCTTTCCTTTTTCAGAAATCTCCATCTTAGGTTATTTCAACATTCACCACCACGAATGGCCTACATCTTTTCTATCATAAATATCCTAGAGCAGTTGGTTCAGCAATCCACCCAAGTCCCGGATCGCTTCGGAGATCTGCCCAACATTCTTGATTTGTTTCTAACTTCTAACCCTTCCGCATATACTGTCGATTTTTTTCTCTCCGTTGGGCTCCTGCGATCATAAACTTATGTTAGTCACCTGTCCTATCTCTCCAGTGAAGCCACCCGATCCTCTCAGCCGGCGGCGCTTGTGGCACTTTGGCACTGCCGACTGGGAGTCTCTTGGGCAGTACTTCTTTGATTTCCCATGGATTGAATTTTGCTTTTGTGACCGGAGACCGTCGGAGAGTACTGAATGCATTACAGAGGTAATCGCCTCGGGCATGGAGGCATATATTCCATTTTATTTTTCTCAGGAACATTTGTCAGCCAGAGTGGACAGAAGGGTGCTGAGCTGGTATGGTCATGTTGAACGAATGGGAGATGAAAGGCTTACAAAGAGAATATGTGAGTCAGGTACAAGGGGAGATAGAAGGGCAGGAAGACCCCCATTGAGATGGAGAGACTGTGTAAGAAAGGCTTTGGATGATAGAGGAATGACTATAGATCAGGCAGGGGAAGTGGTGGTGGACAGGAGTGAATGGAGAATGCTTGTGAATAGTTGAGTGAACACGTGGTCATTTGGAGTAAGGGGTCGGGCGCAAGTTGGACTAGATAATAGTCCATCAGGCGCCTGGCCCGGGGAGACGATTAATATGAAGGGTGTGCCTGGAAGTGTGGTGGGAGGGCTTGTCGCTTTGGCTCCGGTGCATGTCTGCCTGCCGAGATCGGAACCTCTCCTGGTGGTCAGGGGCCGGGGGAGTGCTGGAGCGACCTTGGTAACCCTGGTCTCTGGGTCTTCTCCTGGGTGACCTGGATGTGTGAGAGTTTGTGTTTTTTATCTGTGTTTATTTTTTGTTTTATGTTGTTTTTGTGTTTTCCCTGTTCTTGCTCTGTCTTGAGTCGGCTACCCCCAAAATGGGGATTGGGCCTGAGCATATAGATAGATAGATAGATAGATTTTTCTCAGTCTAATGCAAACAAATTTTAGTTTACTCATGCTTGTTCTGCTGTTGTCTGTTATAAGAAGGAAGCATTCAAACGGTAGCGTCGTTTAAAAACTCAAGAATCTAATTTTGCCTATGTTTCTGCCCGGAATCAGGCCAATTCTGTTCTTCAACTCACCAAATATTCTTTCATCAATAATAAGTGCACTGAACTATCCAACTCTAGCTCTTCCCAAGCTTTCTGGCATCTAGCCAAAAACCTCTTTAACAAATTTTCTTCCTCGTCTTTCCCTCCCGTTTTCCACTCAGATGGCACTACCGTTATTTCTTCCTCTGACAAAGCTGAACTCTTCACCCAAAAACTCCACCTTGAATGATTTTGATGCAATTCCTCCCTCTCCACGCCCCTCTCTCCTACTTATGCCAAATATACTAATATCTTCCAAAGGTGTATTTTTTACCCTCTCTGAGCTTCCTCCTGTTATACTAAAAAACTGTGCTTCCATGCTGACTCCCTGCTTATGCAAACTCTTCCGTCTCTGTCTCTCCTCTAACGTCTTTCCTCCTTGCCTGAAGTTTACTCTCATTCAACCTGTTCCAAAGAAGGGTGACCGCTCTATACCCTCCAACTATTGTCCTATTGCTCTCATCTCTTCCATCTCAAAAGTTTTGAAACTCTTCTTACTTCACAATTTCTTAAGCATTTCTCATCTCCTAATCTACTCTCAGATCGCCAGTATGGTTTCCTTAGGGGTTGCTCTGCTGGTGATCTTCTTTTATATCTTACTAACTTATCGTAATCCTCTTTTCGGGACTTCAGTGACCCCTCTTCTATTGCGCTAAACATATTGAAGGCCTTCGATAGAGTCTGGCACAAATCTCTAATTTCTAAGCTATCCTACTTTGGTTTCTATCCCTTCATCTGTGTCTGTATCTCATAATTCCCTTTCTGGTTGTTTCATAGATGCGGTTGTGGATGGCCATCGTTCACTTCCTCAACCTATCAACGCCGGTGTTCCTCAGGATTCAGGCCTGTCTCCAGTTCTCTTTGTAATATTCAATGATCTTCTTAACTGTACCTAAAGTCATATCCATTCATATGCTGATGACTCTACCTTACACAATTCAACTTGTTTTTCAGAACTCCTCATCATGAAATAACTCAAAAACTCATGTGATGAGGCCATAACACACTTATCTTCTGATCTATCAACCATTTTCAACTTGGGAAAAGAAAATCTTGTTACTTTCAATGCTTCCAAAACCCAATGTTTCCATCTCTCTCTCTCTCTCTCTCTCTCTCTCTCTCTCTCTCTCTCTCTCTCTCTCTCTATATATCTATATATATATATATATATATATATATATATATATTATATATATATATATATATATGTATATATATATATATATATGTAGATATATATATATGTATATATGATATAGAGAGAGAGAGAGCGAGAGAGAGAGAATCAAATAAACATAGGGGAAGGATGGTAATCTGTACCCTTCAATTAATTTGCATAAACTGAATTAGACATCCTCTCTAAACCAGTTAAAATAGCATGGGGGGCAAAGAAAGACAATATATGTCGGCATCAATTATAAGGAGATAAATACGGCAGTCAGTCCCTTGGTTATTAACCCTCAACTTGCGGTGCCCGTCATATGATGGGAGAGAGAATATTGGCCGCCCCTGCGGCGCCCGTCATATGACAGGTGCCATTTTGAGGCCATTGTGAGCTATAAGAGAGAAACCGAGCGTTTGGGGGACGATAGGCAACCTCGGACCGCTCGCCACCGCTCTGTGGCCGTCACAGAGGATTACTGTATTTCATCCCCGCCTCCCTACTGCTCTTAACAAGGATAAATTTGGCAAAAATATCTAATTTTAGGGTATTTTTGCCTCCAGTTGCACGATTGTTGCAAGAGAATCCGTGGTCGTACAAGGATGATGCAGGTGTCATTGGAAAGCTCTATTATCGCCATTTCACGGATATATAATTGAATTACGCTCTGGCTCTTGCCTATTCATTTAAAAAGAGCATGGAATGAAGCTCCTTACCTGTAAATATACCTGCCAGGTGCTACGACGGTGATGTAAACAAGACAGTCTGCTCGTTGGGAGTTAAACCAAATTCCGATTGTCAGCATGATAACACACACACACACACACACACACACACACACACACACACACACACACACACACACACACACACACACACACACACACACACACACACACACACAACAACAACAACAGAGAACGCATGCAGTACCCAAGATAAAACCGTCCAGGAATAATTGCACCTGGTGGAACTCAGGTGAATAATTGCACCTGGTGGAACTCAGGTGAATAATAAATAGTGAAAAAGGTGAACCTGTAAACCCAGACCTTCATTAACGGCAATATGAATTCAATGTTTTATTCACGAGGCCGGAGTAAAGGGAAATGTATTTGTTATTACACTTATACCCGCACACACACCTTTCTTTTCCACACCCATTCACACACACTAGCACACTTATACATACATAAACACACGCAGGCATGCACGCACACATAATATACATACAACATATATCATTAACTAATATTAGTACACGTATCTATTATTTGTAGTACGGTAATAACAAGTCTTCACTCATACATTGAGAATCAACAACCCACCAACCCTCCACTCAACTCCACGCACACTTACCTTCACCTTGGACACACACACACACACACACCCACACACACACACACACACACACACACACACACACCTTGTGATCAAGACAGTTTTAACAATTTACATAATAGGGTTGAGCTCTCTAGAGGCTCGATCCTCTTTAAACCATTCCTAATTGATCAAAGGATCATAAACTTTTCTACCTAAGCTTTTATATAATAGAGCCGAGTTCAATTTCTATAATTATGCAATGTACTTACATAATCCCTAGACAAATCTTAATAATTCCTTTAAATCATTTGCATAACTCGACTGACAAACTCAACACTTTAAAGGGTCTTGATGTTCAGAAGAAAAACGCGGCTTTTAAATTTGCATATATAGACATCAGGAGTTGACAGTGAGAAGATCTCCATGGGTCTCTCTCTCACACACACGGTCAAGTTAATACTAAGAAGGCGTATGTTTCGGATGGTGTTCCTCTTGTTGTACTCAAAAACTGTGCTTCCGTGCTCACTCACTGTCTAGGCAAACTCTTCTGTCACTGTCTTTCCTCTAACATCTTCCTTTCTTGCTGGAAGTTTGCTCTCATTCAACCTGTATTAAAGAAGGGTGACCGCTCTCAACCCTCCAACTATCGTCCAATTGCTCTCATTTCTTGCATATCCAAAATCTTTAAAACTATTCTTACTTCAAAACTGCTTAAGCATTAATTTTATCTTCCCAAAATCTACTTTCAGATCGCTACTATGGATTCTTCAGGGGTCGCTCTACTAGTCATCCTATTTCCTATCTTGCTAACTCTTGGTCATCCTCCTTTCGGGACATATCGAAGGCATTTGATAGAGTCTGGCACATAACTCTCATTTCTAAACTACCCACCTTCGCTTTTTATCCCTCTATCTGTACCTTTATCTCTAATTTCCGTTCTGGCCGTTCTATAAGTTTGGTTGTGGACGGCCATCATTTACTTGCTCAACCTATCAACTCCAGTGTTCCTCAGGATTCTGTCCTATCTCCAATTATCATTCTAATATTCATTAATCATCTTCTCAACTGTACCTTCAGTCCTATCCATTCCTATACTGATGACTCTACCTTACACTATACTGATGACTCTACCTTACACTATGTTGATGACTCTACCTTACACTATACTGATGACTCTACCTTACACTATTCAACTAGTTTTTCAGAATCCCCCAGCAAGCAATCACTCTAAAATTCATGTGATGATGCCATGGAACACTTAACCTCTGACCTATCAAACATTTCTATTTGGGGCAGAGAAAATCTTGTTGCTTTCAATGCTTCCAAAACCCAATTTCTTCATTTATCTACCCATCAAGAACTCCCATACGACTATCCCTTATACTTCAACAATACTCATATCAATCCTTCATCTTCTCTCAGTATTCTTGGTGTCTCTTTTTCTTCTCTTCTAACTTGCAAAAACCATATTACCACCCTTGCTAAAAACAGCTTCCCAAAAGCTGGGTGTGCTCAACCGCCTCCGTGGGTTCTTTACCCCTGCACATCTTCTTGCTCTGTAAAGGGGCACAGTGCACCCATGTATTGAGTATTGTTCGCATGTGTGAGTAGGATCCTCTTACACAGCAAATCTTGACAAAGTAGAAAAGAAAGCCTAAATTTTGTCTCATTAACTCACGTCCACTCACCGACTCTTTGCAATATTTCACTCTTCTTCGCAATGTTGCAACTATCTCGCTATTCTACTGCTATTACAATAATCAGTGCTCCTCAGAGCTCTCTCTACATAGAGTACGAAGCACCCGTCTTCCAACACAATCCCTCCCCTACACCGTGTAACTCTATAATGCAGGACTGAAACAATATTCCCAATTTTTCTTCTATTCAACAGCCGAGCTCTGGAACTCTCTCCCTGAATTCATCTTCCCCTCGTCCTACGAGGTAAATAGCTTCAAACTGTGTATACTGACATTTTGGCTCGAACATTCTTTGATTTTGGCCCTGCCACTCTTTCAACTCTGGTGGAGGCACTTGTTACAGGCAGTTTTCCCGCACCCATACAGAATAATAGAAATATATATACACAGAAGTGGGCCAAGGACAGATCCCTGTGGAACTCCAAATGTGACTGGAATCCATTCGGAATTAGCACCATTGATTACCACTCTTTGCTGTCTACCTGCTAGCCAACTTTCTATCTATTTTGTGACCTCTGTACTGATACCTAGTGCACTCACTTTTTACATTAGCCTGCAATGAGGCACTTTGTCAAAAGCCTTTTGAAAATCTAAGTAAGGGATGTCTATGGCTCTACTTTTGTCATACTCACTCAACATATCATGGACAAATTCCAGCAACTTGGTAAGATATGATCAGTGTTGCTTGAATCCATGTTGGGAATCTGTAGTAGAATCAGGTAGTCAACAATCTTATCTACTAGTATCCTAGTTGTGGTGATGGGCTGGTCTATCAGAGTGAGAACTGAGCGATCTCTTCCATACCCATAGCTTACTCTGACTGTTCCTTTTACTTATATATTATCTAGATCTCAAGTGACGGCGTCTCTTGCGTGGATTGACCTCCTAATCTACCAAGATTGGAAGCCAAAGCGTCACATCTTTCCTTTGCCCCTCAACTTCTCTTCATAATTGCTGAGGGGCACAGGGCCCTGGGTGGGGCTTTGGTTTCCCGGGCGTTTCCGCACCCTCCTTAGCTCCCCGCCATGGAGTGGCTTCGGTCACCCAGGCTTTATTGTGGTCGGCAGGGAGGGTTCTGTGGGGGCGCTCGGTTATGGCCTTGGCCTTGCTCGGGGCCTTGGGGCTGTTCGGCCAGGCAGCTTGGGGAAAAACAACAACAACAACAACAACTAGTATCCCTTCTAAGAGATTAACAATGATAAAAGTCAAGCTATTTGGTCGATAACAACCAACCAACCTGTTTAACTTATCTATTCTTGTTACTACCTTTATTGGGGTACATCTAATTCTGCTAAGAACTTCACTCTCATGCACTAGTACTAGATTTGTCATGTCACTGGTGTTTTCCCTTGTAAATACTGGGGCAAAATAGTTGTTTAGGGATTTAGTTATTTCAGTGTCAGAGGTTTGTAGTTGGCCTGTTGGATCCACGTTTTGAGGACCAATGTTACTTCTGAATGGCTTCCTGCTGTTCACATAGCTAAATAATTATAAAGACTCTCTTTGCAGAGCGCTGCATTGTTTGATTTATAACCGATTTCACTCTCCTAAATATATTGTTCAAGCAATCTAGATCTCTTTGATCCTGACTCCTTCAGAGAGAGAGAGAGAGAGAGAGAGAGAGAGAGAGAGAGAGAGAGAGAGAGAGAGAGAGAGAGAGAGAGAGAGAGAGAGAGAGAGAGAGAGAGAAAGTCCAAACTGGGGTTGTAATTTCAACTTTTAATAGTGTTTTATATGATCCCTGTAAGAGACTGGTGGTTGGTCCTGACAACCTAGTTTATATTTCTTTCTCTTCTTTTCGTACACCCACACACACACTCTTTCTCTCTCTCTCTTTTTTTTTTTTTTTGTATTTAAACATTACTTACTATATTATGAGGTGCGCTATTTATTAAACATTACTTACTATATTATGAGGTGCGCTATTTAAACATTACTTACTATATTATGAGGTGCGCTATTTATTTTGTTAGTGCATTTTTCTGAGCTAAAGACATAACATTTCTGTTGATGTCTATCTTAAAGCTCAAACTCTTTCAACTAGGATACATTTGTCCTGATTATATAAGTTTCAGTATAGTATATATTATGAATATATTTATTAGATATGTATTGTTAGTATATCATTCAATATATTATTTATATTTTACATTTATATATACATACATAATTATATACACTATAGGTTTGATCCCCAAAGGGAATAGAGAAAACCTAATATTTATGAGTGGCCTCGGAGTCATTGACGAACTGCCTTAAAGCAAGGCACCCTTTCAAACTCCATGCGTTCGCACATTTGAAATGCCCGCGCAGGTAGCTTGATGGAGCCCGCATCATAAGTGCACACTTAATCTCTTATGGAATCGCCATAATGATCGGGTACCACTAAAGAAAACACTTTTAGAAAAAATAAAAAATAATAATAATACACTAAAGTTGTCAAAAGCAGCTTCCAACAATCGTGGATATTCTTGGTGTGCGCAGCCTGACGTCGGGACCCCCACGTTATTTCGTCCTTCAATGATATATCAAGACTTCTCAAAATATCAACGAATGGGAAGGGGATGGTGGGAGGGCCGAACTCGTCAATGACTCCGGGGCCCCTCATAAATATTAGGTTTTCTCTATTCCCCATGGGGATCAAACCTATAATTTAATAGTGGCCCCTTCGTCATTGACGAACTGCCAGAATTCTAAGACTGGAGGGGGACATTCGTACTGATGACCCTTAAAAATCCGCTCTCCGAAAGTATTCCCAACTCAAAATCCAAAGGTTTCACAGAATCACCAAGACAACTCAAATATTTATTGTATACTTACAATAACGTGTATTCTTCAATATGTAAATGCTTTTACAGATATAAAAATATGAAAGAGTAAGCAGATGTGTGCTTAAAGATACTGCTTATGTATAACCCACCTTGTTGGCGAATACCTGATTCTCAACATGACTTAGATTATAATATCACTAAGAGTGTGATGTTATTGACTCAGATTATAAGGCCCGCACAAGGTGACTGCTTAACCGAGTACACAAAATCACGACTAGCGTGAGTTACTGAACATATAATGTATGTCACTAGGCTTGTGACTCCGACTATGTACAAAATAAAGTTTGTGACATTTGACACTTGTTCTTAATATTGCAAACCATAACTTAGGTATGCTGTGATAATTGCATAGGTAATAGTATTTTAGTATATATCACTCCTATTACGATTAATATGAAGGGTGTGCCTGGAAGTGTGGTGGGAGGGCTTGTGGCTTTGGCTCCGCTGCATGTCTGCCTGCCGAGATCGGAACCTCTCCGGGTGGTCAGGGGCCGGGGGAGTGCTGGAGCGACCTTGGTAACCCTGGTCTCTGGGACTTCTCCTGGGTGACCTGGATGTGTGAGAGTTTGTGTTTTTTATCTGTGTTTATTTTTTGTTTTATGTTGTTTTTGTGTTTTCCCTGTTCTTGCTCTGTCTTGAGTCGGCTACCCCCAAAATGGGGATTGGGCCTGAGCATATAGATAGATAGATAGATAGATTACTCTTATTAGTATCAAAACATTAGCCTATGTTATCTCATCTTTCTTGACTAGAAAAATATATCTTTCTTAATTACTAGAGAAAAAGAAGATTTACAATGTAAATAGAGATCACAACCTTTGGTCTTACATATTTCCATATATATCACAAGTTTTCGGCGAAGGGGTGTTAGTGTCTTTGTAGTTACACATCCCCCCCCCCCCCCCCCTGTTTTGAAAACAACAGCTTAAATCTACTAGCACAAAGATCTTACACCCGTTGCCGGAGGGCCACACAGGTGTGCTTTGGTCTTTCTAGGTGTACTGACAGATAGCGAGATAGAAAGGTATGTGTACCTTTCTCAGATACCCATAGAGCTTCCGGTTGCTTAGGCTGGGATGCTCTGATTAACTTAATCAAAGGCTTGTACTGGACATAGAATGTGGTGAGTATCGCCGCGTTTAAGGGCAGGTACAATAAAGGAAGTAAAAACATGATCCTGATGTTCATTTTGGCAACAAAAGAAGGAGACGGAACAATCTGTACATCAGCATTGCGCCACCCAAATCAAAGGCAATTAGGTGTGTTACAAATTGCCGCCAACTCAGATACCCGATTACCTGAGGCAAGAGCCATCAAAAACACGGCTTTCTTAAGAATTAATTCAAAAGGTGGGTTCTTGGTGTATTTGGGGGAATAAAGCAATGCTAAAGTCTTCTCGAGTGACCAGGTAGGTGTGAGCTGGCGGGGTGGTGGACGAAACCTGAAACATGCTCTCGTGAAACCCTTTTCCTCCACCGGCGGTATAGATAAATCTGTTAGATCAAAAAGGGGGATCTTTATAGCTGACAAGTGTTTTTTTAAAGTGTTAACTGCTAGACGCTTATGTTAAACAAATAATCCAGGTATTTGAAAACTAATGCAACCGAAGTGTCTGTCTGAGAGGTTTCTACAACCCAAGTAGTGAAAGCATGCCAATGAGAAGAGTATTGTCGCTGGGTAGACTTTGTATATTGACCTATCAATTTAGCAGTTACACTCTGGCCATATTGGGGCAGCCACTTGGCTCTCTGAATGTTCAAAAAGCAAAAGTCAGCGAGGTCTCTAGGTTTCCAATTGTGTCCAAGTGGAAATACGATATCGGGAGTGATGTCGGGGTCCCGCACCACTTCTTTAACTGGTGGTACCACACCTGAGCCGGCCATAGAAGCGCAATCATCGAGACTGCGCCCCGATAGCTCTGTAGCTTGTGAATTACCTGATACATGAGTGATGCGTCTGGAGGCGGAAACAGATATATGGAACTCCACTTGTTCCAGTCCACCATCAATGCGTCTGGTCCCCCCACCAGGGTTGGTTCCTGCGGGTCAGGAAAAGAGGGAGCTTGTGAGTCTCCCTGGACGCGAACAAATCCACTTGTGGATGGTACATTGGAGCAATCACCTGATTGAAGATGGTTTTGCTTTATTGACCATTCGACCTTCGTACTCATTTGCCGAGATAGCGCGTCTGCCCAGACATTGGCTATGCCCGGGAGGTACGAGGCATGTAAATGAATTTCTAAACTGTCTGCCAGTGTGAAAATCACCTCTGATAGCGTGAGTAATGCCCGAGACCTCGTTGACCCTTGCTTCTGAATGCACGATACTGCGTTCAGATTGTCCATTCGGAAAGCGATGGACTTGCCCCTCAACGCCGGGCCGTGTGCCTGGAGGAAAAACAATGGGACTAGTAATTCTTGGACATTGATGTGACAGTCTAGGGATTGGGACCAAAGACCTTGACCCTGATGGCCTAGGCATGACTGATAACCCCAGCCTATTGTCCCCGATGCATCGGTATCTACCCTCACCGTCGGTGGAGGAGAGGTCCATGTTGTACTGAATAGATTGTGTCCTGCCCTCCCGAGACCGCTAGTAAGTTGAGGATAAACCCTGGAATAGGCCATAACTCCCCAGCCGGCAAGAGGGGGAAATGTTTGTTGCCTTCCAGTATTAATCTCTTTACTTTCAACCGGCCCAACTTTACAGTTAGTTGGATCCAGTGAGAGAGCCGACCAGGGACTCCCACATCCGTCTCGTCGTAGTCGAGCTGTGGAGGAAACAGAACAGTTTCTTTCGAAATCTGTTTCTGTTGTCCACACTTTGACTGAGAGTGAGATGTGCTGTGTCCCAGACCAGCCCTATCCACTGAATCACCCTCGTCGGCACAAGATTGGACTTTGCCAGGTTGATCTTGAAGCCGAGGGATGCTACATGAGTTATAACTGTGTGGACATGAGAAAGACATAGCTCCTCCGAATCCGCTACCACTAACCAGTCGTCCAGATACCACAACACCTTTATTCCCTGATTTAATAGTGGAACTAAAGCCTGCCGAACAAGTTTTGAAAATACTCGTGGTGCTAAGTTGAGCCCGAATGGCATTCTTTGAAAGACATAAGTCTGATTGAGAAGCCTGATCACTAGGAATTTCTGATAATGTTTGTTCACATGGACAAGCCAGTAGGCGTCGGTTAGATCGAGAGAACACATCCACCCCTGCGGTGGGAGTGTAAGCCTTATCTGGTTCACTGTCAGCATCCGAAAGGACGCGTTGTGAATGTAAAGCGTTCAGACGCGACAAGTCCACGACCGGTCGCTTCTGAACACTGTCCCGCTTCGGCACTAGAAAAAGGTGAGAGGTAAAAACTCGGCAAGTTGGTTCTACTGGGACAATGACCTGCTTGGAGATAATTTCCTGGAGGAGCGACTCTATTTCTAGAGATATATGAGTGGTTGCTCGTGGGAGGCGCAATTGAGGTCGTCTGATCCACCTCCAGGTTATGCCCTTGCGGGCCACTGTCCGAGCCCAAGTCCGCCGCACGCTTTGTGACATACTCTGAAAATCCCTGTGAGGGTTGATTTGCCCGGCGTTACTGAGCTTTGACCTAACTTGTCCAAAGTGTTATTGGAGACTGGCAAAAGATTTAGTTTTTTGACTGGGTTTTTTTTTTTAGTTTTTTGACTTTTTTGACAGCCTACGCCTGGCTAGCGTAGGCTGAACCTTGTGATTTAGAGGTAGAACCCTGACCAGATTTATATTTATGGTATGGCTTGGTCCACTTACCAGGTTTGGTACCACCTTTACTCTTAGAGGACTCAGTGCCTTTGGAGTGCTGTGGCTTAGGGGGAAAACACTTATTACCTTGATGGGGAGTTTTAAATTGCTGCTTTGGTTTGGAGAAAAGCTTTGGAAACTTGAACTCTTTAGATGCCGAACTTGCGGTGGTCCGAGACGTGGCTAGGTTGTAAACCGTACTCCAGACATCAGGGCATAGCACTGAGGGTGTCAAAACCTCAGACATAAGAACTCGGCGGGCAATAGCTTCCGGTAATTTCTTAACAAAATGGACTCTTAGGTCCTGTCTAGCCTGAACCGCCTCAAACAAGGCGACTCTGATGTCTCCCAAAGATTGAACTGCATTCTGGAGCATGATTCTATGTGATAGTTCCAGAGCCTTACACGCATTCTTATCTCGGATCGCCGCAATGGTTCTAAGCAGGGATTGGGAGAGCTGACGAGATAACAGTGCCTGCGACAATAGCCGTAACGCTTTCTGCCTCAAACGAAAGTCTTTTTTGAGCTGAGTTTGAGGAGGAGTACAAAAGGGATCTATGTCTCTAATCTGGAGACGTGGGGCAGAAATGAAAGTGAGGATAGGTTCTGGGACTCCACCGGCTTTGACCACCAGAAGGGAGAACCAACCATGAGTTTCCTTGGGATCTGATGTGAGGCTTTGTTAGTAATTGTCGAGGCATACTGTCTCAACTCTGACTGCCACTACACCCAAGGCCCCAGCCCTGCCTGCCCTATGTGTTAGACCGGGTGACCAAAAAGGATCAAGCTGCGGGGTTGTATCCAACTCCTGGGTTAATGAGGACAGCGCTTTGACGTCATTCATGCTATCAGTGCGTGACCAATCAGCATAGAGTTTAGCTGACGAGGCAGGTGGAAGGGCCGGAGCCGAGGAATAAATGAAGTAATCAGGGTTAAAGAGATTGGGTACTGCCTTAACCGTTATATCTAAGGTCCTACCAGACGAGTCCAGAGCTCGTAATTTCTTATGCTTATTAATTTGTATTTCCCACTCAGCAGGGACCGGTTGCTCTCCCGACAAAGTAGTTACTGCCAGCGCGGATTGAGAGCACAAAATTTTGGACCATAAGACATCCTGACCATACAAAAGGGGCATAGGTCCCGGATGGGTAGGGATTTTGTCTAAAGTGGGAGGAATGACATCAGATATCAGTTGTACATTAGTTGTGGTGATAGGTGATGACCACGTAACAAAGGTACTAGCTGTTGACAGACTATGAGGTAGCGTTACGTTAACTTCCTGTTTCGCCGGCACAGGGGCTGGCTCAAGAGAACGAACCTGGCTTTGGCGGGAGATCATCTGGCACACCCGAACCGACAGACGTATGGGAAGTACTAGGAGCAGAATTACTAGCATTGTTATGAGCCATCAATCTAGCTAACATACCCTCAAAAAGCTTGCTCTAGGCAATCTTTGGTAACAAAACGAGACTCGGAAGATATGGACCCCCTATCTGACCCGCTGTGTGTAATAGACATATTGAGGCGACTCTGAGGTCGGTTACTAGTGTGTTCATTAGGTTGTGCGGATGGAATATATGCAACATCCGACTCACCTTCCGCTTCCACCTCGCTGGGGTGCACAGAGTCCAAAGCGTCCAGGTTCAAGTCCGGAGCTGCGGAAAAATCACATGGGGCCCCTAGTATCGTGGGGTGATTAGTGACATGGTTAAGCATATCTTGAGGATTAAGATCAAAGCATCGGATTATTTCCTGAGGAGTAGGTACATGTGTAGGTATTGGTGGAGGATGAACAATTGCTTGGGGGAACACTGACTGAGAGAATACCCGTTGGTGCCCCACACAACCACTAGATAGGCGTTCACCTCTAATTATCTAAAGAGACGCTAGTATCCGACTCGTCCACCACCCTATAACACCGGTACTCATCTGCTAACACTTTTGGTGGCAAACCGTGAACCTTGGCATGACTAGAAACCTGTGGGATTACAAAGTCCTGCTTGTTTAACTTAGAGGTAGTAAGCACATTGAGAACATCACCCCGAGTTGCTGCCTCATCCTCCGGTCCCACCACCGAGCTGCCGGATTGAAAGTCAGGCTTGCGGAGGTGGAAGCTGAGGAAGACTTACTATGCTCGGTTCTACGCCGGGAACCAACATCAGCAAACCCCGAACGAGATTTCTTGCTATGTCGTTCGGAGGACGACTTCCGAGAAGAGGATGTTGACTCTTCCGCCTTTCTCTTCCGGCTAGAAGAGGATGTCTTGGTCCGGTGAGTCGGGGAGGACGTCTTGCTAGTCCCCGGCGACTTGGACTGTGGCTGGCGGCTGTGGCTGGGGGGTTCAGTCCCTTCACTGTCACTACTGTCACTTGAGCTAATATGTTCCTTTGACAGAAACTTAGGTTTAGTTTTACTATCTTTGGGAGATTTACTGGTGAAAGCCCTGCGAGATTTAGGCAAGAGAGGGGCAGGGGGTTCTTTGACAGTTAAGTATTCCCACAATTCTAGGTCGTCACACATCAAAGACTTATGTGCGACCTCAGTACAGTCATTCTTAAAAGCAATTCTGATTGCATTCAGAGAAATTAAGCAAGATTTATCTTTGTCAACCAGTAAGCCATGCCGGAGCTCAGTGCAGGTCTTGCACTTCTTGGACCACCAGGTCCCACGAGAACGATCCAGGCATGGCACACACCGGATACAATGTGAGTGATTAAAAATTGGAAACTCATAACAAGATTTAGTAACAAAAGAGGTACAAAGGTCATGGTAGTGACAAACCCCCAGCCAGATTGGTTGTCCCCTTGTCCGTGCTCCTCGCCGGAAGTGGTGGTGATCTGGAAAATAATTTCCAGGAATCAATGCTCATAAGGATAAACCGAAACATTCACATATGTTATTTGATATCCCCGGCCCTGCCGAGAAAACAGAGCGTCCGAACAGGATCAGTCTATTTTCCCGACTGGGCCACACTCTTAATCATGCCTGAAGTTGCACAAAAAGAGGGGTGAGGACTAAATATAATATAATTCTATCTATCTATCTATCTATTGCCTGACGCCGTGATCCCCGAAGGGGTGGCCACGAACGAACCGCCCCATGCACCTCTGTCCCCAGTCAGTCGACGCCCCTCCCCCCAACCAGCACCGCCTTCGTTCATGTAGTTCCTCACTCCATCCTTCCACCTCATATTCGGTCTACCTCTCCCCCTCTGTCCCTCCACCTCGCTCTCGTACACCCTCTTAGTCATTCTCTCGCTTTCCATACGTTCCATATGGCCGAACCATCTCAAGTTGTTCCTTTTCACACTTTCCAGCCACATACTACCTCCACACCACACCTCCTTCTTACTTCTCATTAGTCTGTCTATCCCTCCATGTAACTCCGCACGCACTCCTTAAGTAATTCATTTCCACTGCTCTCACTCTTGGTCTGAGTCTCTCAACCAACGTCCATGCTTCGCTTCCGTAAGTCAGTGTCGGGGTTACCACACTGTCATGCAAGGACTTCTTCACTTCCATACTGACCACCCTATTTCTTGTTACTGCTTTTAGCGTTCCTACAACCCTCTTCCCCTGTTGTACCCTCTCCCGCACCTCTTCACCCATAGTCCCATCTTTACTCAACACACTGCCCAGATACTTAAAAGAGTTGACGATCTCCATAGCCTGACCGTTCAGCTTCACCTCACACTCTGTGACTTCACCCCTTTCGAAGACCATAACCTTGCTCTTCCCGTATTACCTTCAATTCCGTTTTTCGCACACTGTTCCAAACTCATTTACCAGACCCTGCAACTCCCATTCATTATCACTCATCAGAACTCTATCATCCGCAAACAGCAGTATAGGTAGCTTCCACTCAATTCCCTCCATTTTCAGCGATACACCAACATCCACTGCTCTTGATAGTATTTCTTTCATAACTCCATCCATATATACAGTAAACAACCACGGGGACATCACACACCCCTGTTTCAAACCAACATTCAGGTCAAAGAACTCGCTCTGCTCACTCTCCACACGTACTGCCGCCTTTGCACCCTCATACATGCTCTTCACTGCTTTCAGCAACTTGCCCTCTACTCCGTATATTCTAAGTACTTTCCACAAACCTTCTCTATCCAATATAATTGACACTGATATTTAGTAGTATCAATAAATCCATTGCCCATTGTTTTTTCGTCCTACCTACTCGCCGGGGCGAAGACTAGTAGTGATAAGGTCTGTATACTACCTAATCTTGATAGTAACCCAAAAGAAAAAACACACAGGGTTGCATATAATGACACTTATAATTTTTAGTAGTATCAATAAACCCATTGACTATTGTTTGTCCATCCTACCTACTCGCCGGGGCGAAGACACAGTAGTGAGAGGCCCGTATACTACCTAATCTTGATAGTAAACCAAAACAAAAAACAGTCACAACCTTGTGTGTCCCGCCGGGAACAAGACCCTAGCGAGACAGGCTAGTCCTCCCGGCAACGCCGGAATATCCCCAAGAGGTTGACACCCCCCGCTGGGAAAAAAGTGGTATAGACCACTATGGGAACTGGGACTTGTCCAATGTCCACCGAAGCAGACTCCTGGCGGTCACTAAGCAGTGAGAGCGCCGGGAAAGGACACCCAACCCGTTGTGTTAAGTACCCAGACCAGTGAGCGACGAAAAACACAACCACAACAATAAACAGGGCGTCCCCTGTCATCCTCGTACTTGCCAAAACACAACAAGTACTGAGGAAGCAAGGCTATAATACACAATATATAATCATAAAGTAATAAACTTAGCCTAAACAAGCTAAACCCCTAACAGAGGCAGACCACGAGGCCTTGGGCAACCGTAGAGGGGCTCCCACGACGCCGACGCCACCACACGTTGGCCCAGGGGCAGGGCAAGGCTCCACGAAGTCCCACAACTACGTGTGACAACTTTTAGAGCCTACAAACACCTCACAAAACGCACAGAACCTGGGAACATCTTCAGCAGGAAAAAACCCAGTAAAATAGCCTCCTAACTAGTTTAAGTTAACACGGAAACTGAAAAAGAAAAGTTAGACATGCGAGGCGTCCACCCAATCGGGCTGCTTGGACGCTCAAAAAGTACCCTTATAATACACTCTCCCTGCGATAATACTGCTCGGTCTAGTAAGCTAGCTAATCTAAACCTGTCACAGAACGTCTCGGTTAATACAAATGAGTAAGGACTCACGAGAAGACGAAAGGGACGACAAATAAAGCAGCTCACTAAAACACGTCCGAGCGGTATCGTCACAGGTAGAAGAAGGACGAAATGATGCGCGGGTCCCGACGCGTCGTCAGGCTGCGCACACCAAGAATATCCACGATTGTGGGAAGCTGTTTTTGACAACTTTAGTGTATTATTATTAGTTTTTATTTTTTCTAAAAGTTTTTTCTTTAGTGGTACCCGACCATTATGGCGATTCCATAAGAGATTAAGTGTGCAATTATGATGCGGGCCCCATCAAGCTACCTGCGCAGGCATTTCAAATGTGCGAACGCATGGAGTTTGAAAGGGTGCCTTCCTTTAAGGCAGTTCGTCAATGACGAAGGGGCCACTACTAAATTGTAAAATTGAGCGTAGGTTCTAGGTAACAGGTTATTATTAGGAAGGGAATAAGTACATGAAATATACTTCGACCTCAACTTGTAACATAATAAAAGAATAACATATACAAGGAAAATCTGTGAGTACTTGGCTAGGTGAATTAATTAATAACATGAGTATATAACGTATGCGCAAAATGTTCTAGAAGAGTTATGAAGCAAGATGAACACTAGATCTTAGACACAGATCTATACATGAATTAATATAAGATTCAGGAGGATTAACACATACGCAATAAATAAGGATCTTGGACACAGATCTATATAGAATCGTAGCACTGTAATATTCACATAGTTTACCTATAGCCTACCTTCACAACAATAATCACAACGTAAGATATTCAGAGACACTTAGGGTAATATGGGAGGGTAGAGAGCAAGTCTGGCCGACGTGGAACGTAGGTCCGTGGAGCAGCACTTCAGGATGAACGGTGTATCAAAATCAGGACTTCAGGGTCCAGACTTAAGCAGGTTCAGCACACTCTCGGGGCAGGGGGAAGGGCTAGGCAGGTCTCCACTGCTGATTGATGTCCCGTTCTTTGCAGAGCTAGGGGCATTACCTCAGTGAATGTTTGCATACATTCTCACTCTTTCTTTGAGGTTATGTTGGACTTAATTCTTGCCTCTCCCTTACATGAGTTCAATGCAATAGGGATATTGTGAATATGTTGTGATCGAGTTGTGAGGTTTAATACTTATTGTAGACATACATAATGAATGTTTATATTGGTACATGGATAATAGGTAGTTTATTGATGACTTTGGTATTAGCTACTTAGCTTAACCCTTAAAAAGCGGCTCACCACATAAGTCGAATTAAATAAAGCTGGACTATGTGGCGGCGCTCGACATAACTCGAGTGGCAATTTCAGCACGTAATGTTGCTGAGAGAGAGAGACAAGTGGTGGCAGGAGAGTAGCGAGCGTATGACTGCTCCAGACCACCGCGGCGAACCTACTGACACGAATCTCACCTCCCTCCTACCTCTCTCACTCGCTATATACGGAATTGTATCGGGAAAGTGGCTAATTACCTGCTTTTTGCACTCGCGTTGCACGGTTATTGCAAGAAAACTAGCCATCATAAAAGGATCGTTATGGTGTCATTCGAAAGCTCTGTTTATGCCCTTTCAGGAATAGATACTTGTTTTACGTTCTGGGTCTTATTTAGGCATGAAAATGATCACGTAAACAGCCCTATTTTGGCTAAAAACACCCCGCTGGGCGGTACATATAAATAAACCGCATAGGCCGCTCGTAAAGGGTTAATAATTAAGCAATCTTACTTCTATGGATTATTCCATAATCCAAACTCCTAGACAAACTTTATTGTAGCTCGCCTACTAGTTGTTCTTCCGCGAGGGTTGTGATATCTCCAGGTTCGTCATAACTCGCACTCCTGCCTAGGTCCATTTATTCCTGTAGACTTCTGGCCATTGGTGTTCTACTTGCATAAACATGGTTTCATTATACTGTAGATCCGGGGACTGAGGAAATGCTGTTTGGTGATTGGCGGGCACGGTTTGAAACCAGGGCTGTGATTGGCTTCTCGAATTTCCCTTTTCTTGGGGTGACTGCTTTATATGCTTGGATGGTGCCCTGCCCCATAGAGAATGAGAAACTCCTGAAGGAAGGGGGCGCTCGGGTACATGTGTTGTTCTTCGTCGTCCCTGCTGTCCTTGCTTCTTTTTCTTGCTCACTTGCAGACTAGCAATTCTTCAATTGTCCTTGAAACCCTTTTTCACCAACCCCGTCACTTCAAGGGCAAATACAGAGTCGATACACTGGCACCCTGTTTATATTTATCACCTTGCGCACTGGTGTGGATTTTTGGCAGAGTTGATCTCTGTGGACTCTAACTTTATTTGGACACCGGGCGCACTGGTATAATTTGGCAGAGTTAATATTTGTGGACTATGATTTCTTATGTGCATCGACTTAGTTTAGTTTTCCAATACTGATTCCAATAGGCCCTTGGAATAACTAAGGGCTTGTTAGGTAGCAGCATGTAGTCTTCTGAGTCTCCGTAGGACGTCTAGGTTTACCTGTCGTGTGAAGTAGGTTACAGATGGGTTAATGGGCTTGGGGTCTTAAATGTGGCTCCGTAACTATAATAGTTGGGCACCGCATCGGACGAACGCGAGTATATATAGCATATAGCTTAGGGATACTCGACTATCCTGACCTTTATATTAACCGGTGATGAAGTTCCGTTCCGTGCAGGTACTCTTGAATTGGGGTTTTTAATACTATAGTGCCTCAGTTATGACGAAGTAGCACTATATCGGGCTAACGCAAGGAGATAGTATTAGTGTTTTTCTCGACTACCACTGACCTTTGTAAGAGGTTCAAGGAACTCGGGGAGGTATTTAAACCTTTTAGTTGCAAAGTCTAATGCTATGCCACAGACAGAATGCACCTAGGACTTCTATATGCTGAGTACCTGTGAAGGTGTCTTGCAGAGCCCTTACCTACACAAGTGGCCGTGGTATGCCAAGATCCCTTGTGAGGAGTTAGAGTGTAGTTTTTAATAGTAGAGTGTTGAAGTGTAGGTATGCCTGGACACTTCAACCTTCTACTATTAAAAGTATTAAAAGCAGAACCTAAGAAAGGTGTCTATGTTAACTGGTGGTATGCCACTAGTAACAAAGATCCTTTGGTAGGATACAGTGGTTGCATTTTCAATAGTGAAACTTTGAAGTGTAGGTATGCCTGGATACTTCAACGTTTTACTATTAAAGGTGCAGCCTATTAAAGGCGTTTATGTTAATTGATGGTATGCCACAATTAACAAGGATTCCTCAATAGGGTATTAACTCCTCAGACAAGTAGACTTTCGGTATGCCGTCTATCCAACTGAATGGGAGGGTAATCCTGAGGACTCTCAACTTGGTATGCCAGTGATCGAGAAGCCCCAGAATTGCTTGCCCTGTTCAGATTTCGCTCGCATAGTGATGACAGTTACCAGGATGGTCAAGTTAAGATGAGCGAGAGCATAAAGGTCACAAATATAGGTAGGTGGTCACTTAGGGGATTAGAGGGTCTTTCTCCTAAGCTGGTAGATAAGAAGTTTGCCCTTTGAATGGAACAGGGGTGCAAGTGCTTACTCCTTTGAAGGGTATAGGAGTCGTTCTTATCCTGGCTGAATACTATTCTCTTTTATTTTACTTGTGTTCTTGTAACTGAACACTGTATCCTTGTGATCATTATAATAGTATTTAGTAGTAAAAGAAACAATGGATTTGAAACTATCTTGTAATAGTACAATCTTAATATAACAAGATTCTCTGGTTATCATGATCAGAGTACACAATATAAAAAACAATTGAATTTGACTTATCATTCTAATTATATCTAAGGAGTGGGTAATACTATTAATAAGGGAATAAATGTATTCTGCTTCTCATTGTTAATAGTGTGATAACATAGGGGTATGGAATTCTGGTTACCCCTATCTTAATAGCGTAAAGACAAGGTATCTTGATCATAGTTAACATAGTATATGGAAAAGACAATGTAGTTTGTTTATCATTATAACAGTGCGTTAGTGAAGGAACTTTAACTAGAATTGTGGGAAAAATAGCAAATATATTCCATCTATTTTTAGTACAGTGCTATAGCATAAGAATGATAGTACAGTGCTATAGCATAAGAATGATAGTACAGTGCTATAGCATAAGAATGATAGTACAGTGCTATAGCATAAGAATGATAGTACAGTGCTATAGCATAAGAATGATAGTTTTAGTACAGTGCTATAGCATAAGAATGATAGTACAGTGCTATAGCATAAGAATGATAGTTTTAGTACAGTGCTATAGCATAAGAATTATAGTACAGTGCTATAGCATAAGAATGATAGTACAGTGCTATAGCATAAGAATGATAGTACAGTGCTATAGCATAAGAATTATAGTTTTAGTACAGTGCTATAGCATAAGAATGATAGTACAGTGCTATAGCATAAGAATTATAGTTTTAGTACAGTGCTATAGCATAAGAATGATAGTACAGTGCTATAGCATAAGAATGATAGTAAAGTGCTATAGCATAAAAATGATAGTTTTAGTACAGTGCTATAGCATAAGAATGATAGTACAGTGCTATAGCATAAGAATGATAGTTTTAGTAAAGTGCTATAGCATAAGAATGATAGTACAGTGCTATAGCATAAGAATGATAGTTTTAGTACAGTGCTATAGCATAAGAATGATAGTACAGTGCTATAGCATAAGAATGATAGTTTTAGTACAGTGCTATAGCATAAGAATGATAGTTTTAGTACAGTGCTATAGCATAAGAATGATAGTACAGTGCTATAGCATAAGAATGATAGTACAGTGCTATAGCATAAGAATGATAGTACAGTGTTATAGTATAAGAATGATAGTACAGTGCTATAGCATAAGAATGATAGTACAGTGCTATAGCATAAGAATGATAGTACAGTGCTATAGCATAAGAATGATAGTACAGTGCTATAGCATAAGAATGATAGTTTTAGTAAAGTGCTATAGCATAAGAATGATAGTACAGTGCTATAGCATAAGAATGATAGTACAGTGCTATAGCATAAGAATGATAGTACAGTGCTATAGCATAAGAATGATAGTTTTAGTACAGTGCTATAGCATAAGAATGATAGTACAGTGCTATAGCATAAGAATGATAGTACAGTGCTATAGCATAAGAATGATAGTACAGTGCTATAGCATAAGAATGATAGTTTTAGTACAGTGCTATAGCATAAGAATGATAGTACAGTGCTATAGCATAAGAATGATAGTACAGTGCTATAGCATAAGAATGATAGTACAGTGCTATAGCATAAGAATGATAGTACAGTGCTATAGCATAAGAATGATAGTACAGTGCTATAGCATAAGAATGATAGTACAGTGCTATAGCATAAGAATGATAGTTTTAGTACAGTGCTATAGCATAAGAATGATAGTACAGTGCTATAGCATAAGAATGATAGTACAGTGCTATAGCATAAGAATGATAGTACAGTGCTATAGCATAAGAATGATAGTTTTAGTACAGTGCTATAGCATAAGAATGATAGTACAGTGCTATAGCATAAGAATGATAGTACAGTGCTATAGCATAAGAATGATAGTACAGTGCTATAGCATAAGAATGATAGTTTTAGTACAGTGCTATAGCATAAGAATGATAGTTTTAGTACAGTGCTATAGCATAAGAATGATAGTACAGTGCTATAGCATAAGAATGATAGTTTTAGTACAGTGCTATAGCATAAGAATGATAGTACAGTGCTATAGCATAAGAATGATAGTACATAAGAACATAAGAACATAAGAAAATGGGAGTCTGCAGAAAGCCGATTGGCCTAAGCAAGGCAGATCCCTGTCCCACACAACCCCAATTCAATTACAAAGCCCAATTATAGGCTTCACACTCTAATACCCTGAGGATCATCTTACCAAAACGGTTAGAGATTAACGCAGGATTATGGGGGTCTGCAGAGCGCTGATTGGCCCAACCCGGCTGATCCCCCTTCACACCCAACCCTTCTCGTCCATATGCTTATCCAATTTTATCTTAAAGCTCCCTACAGTTTTAGATCCCACTATAGCACTTGGTAGTCCATTCCACCCATCTACAACTCTGTTACCAAACCAATATTTGCCTATATCTTTTCTGAAACGAAATTTATCTAATTTGAAACCATTGGTACGAGTTCTTTCGCTATCACTGAGCTTTAGTACATTTGTCATGTCCCCTTTGTTAATCCCACTAACCCACTTGAACACCTCTATCATATCCCCTCTAACTCTGCGTCTCTCTAACGAATGTAAACCTAATTTCTTCAATCTTTCTTCATACGAAAGATTTCTAATATTATGGATCATTTTTGTCATTCTACGCTGTACTCTCTCCAATGAATCTATGTCCATTCTGTAATAAGGACACCAAAATTGGACAGCATAATCCATATGGGGTCTCACTAATGACAAGTAAAGTTTTAAGATAACATCAGCAGTTCTGTTACTCACACTCCTAGAGATGAACCCAAGAATCCTGTTTGCCTTATTACGAACGCTTATACACTGTTTTCTAGGCTTCAAATCATTGCTAACAAACACACCTAGATCTTTCTCGCAATCTGAATTTTCTAATTCTAAATTAGCTAGTTTATTTAACATTTGTTTGCATCTTCCCTATCTTTAATACCTTGCATTTGTCAATGTTAAACTTCATCTGCCAATTTACTGACCATTCATGTAAGGTATCTAGATCCCTTTGGAGGCACTCTATATCGCTATCTGAATCAATTGATCTCCCTATTTTAGTATCGTCTGCGAATTTACTTATCCTACTAGTTATACCTAAATCTAGGTCATTCATGTATATAAGAAACAACAGTGGACCTAATACCGATCCCTGGGGGACACCACTTTTGACTGCTCCCCACTCTGACTTGGTACTATTTATGCTGACTCTCTGTTTCCTACCAATTAGCCATGACCTAATCCATCCCAACAACGCCCCACCTATTCCATGTGCCTCAACCTTTCTCATCAATCTCTCATGAGGGACTCTGTCGAAAGCTTTACTGAAATCTAAATATATAATATCGTATGCCTTGTCATTATCTACTGCTTCATATACCTCTGAGAAAAAACTAAGCAAATTAGTAAGGCAAGAACGTCCCTGTGTGAATCCATGCTGAAGAATTGATTAAGTTAAATGTTTCTAAGTGGTTTCTCATTTTCCTAGCAATAATTGACTCTAGTAGCTTTCCTATGATTGAAGTGAGACTAATGGGACGGTAATTGGATGCTATTGATTTATCACCTTTTTGAAAATCGGAACTACATTTGCAAGCTTCCAAGCTTCTGGAACTATACCTGTTTCTAATGAATTGTTAAAAAGAAATATTAATGGGTAACTTAACTCATCTCTGCATTCTTTTAATACTCTGGCATATACCTCATCGGGACCAGGCGATTTCTGAGGTTTCAGTCTGTCAATTTCCTTAAGCACATCATTTCTACTTATAGTAACCGTACTTAACCTATTTTCTATACTATCTCTATATACCTTACGGACTTCTGGAATCTGTGCCAAATTTTCATTAGTGAAAACGGATAGAAACTGACTATTTAATGTACTGCACATTTCTAAATCATTTTCTGTCATTTCTCCTATCGAAGTTTTAAGGGGGCCTATTTTATCTCTAACTTTAGATTTATATAGCTGGTAAAAAGCCTTAGGGTTATTTTTTGAGTCATTGGCTATCCTGATTTCATAATTTCTTTTGTCTGTCCTTATACATTTTTTAACCTCTCTTGATAGATTCTGATAGTAAGCAAGTAGGTGAATTTCGCCTTTCTTTATTTTTCGATATATTCCTCTCTTTTTTCCTAGAAGATCTAATAGTCTATTATTCATCCATTTGGGTTGGTTCTGTGTTGATCTAAATTTTCTTTTGGGGATATATTTATTTTGCGCATTGTGGAGTGAAGAAATAAAATTATTATATGTAGCTGTCAAATTATCCTGAGTTAAGACAGGTATCTGAGAGAGAGTATGTTCATTAGCGCACCTGGGTCCACTTAATAGTTTAACCATAGGATCGACTCTTAAGGCTCGTCTTAATCCACCATAATTGGCTTTTCTGAAATCTGGGATAAGTGTCGTATTCTCTTTAGCCTTTCCTGTCCATTGTATGTTAAAATAAATTGATTTATGATCACTATTTCCTAGTTGGTCTCCTATCTCTACATTATTTATCATTTGTTCATTATTACTGAGAACTAAATCGAGGATATTATTACCTCTAGTAGGCGAGTCTATGAATTGAAATAAAAAACTATCCTGTACCGCCTCCATAAACTCTTCTGAATCTGAGTCGCCGATTTGATGCTGCCAATCAATATTCGGAAAATTAAAATCCCCTATAATACACACATTGCTAAACCTTGATGCTATTTTCACTTCCTGCCATAAAACTGTACCTTCGTTTCTACTCATATTTGGTGGTCTATAAATAACTCCAATAATTATGGTCTCACTACCTTCGCTAACCTCAACCCAAACACTTTCGTTATCAGTATTTAGTCTAATACCTGATTTAATACAGCTTTTTAAAGAACTCCTGACAAACACTGCTATTCCGCCGCCCCTCCTACTTGTTCGGTCGCGTTTAAACAAACTATATCCTGGTATATGGAATTCTGCTAAAAAAGTCTTGATTCTGTATTAATCCATGTTTCAGTCAGTGCTATAATGTCTATATTTTCGTTGCTAACAAGTGCTCTAAGTTCATCCATTTTGTTACATAAACTCCTACAGTTTGTATAATATAATCGCAATGAATTTATTTTACTGGTATCGGATTTACCTTTATTTCTAACTAAATTCCCATCTTCTGTTACACCTTTAATATTTCTACTAGCAGTACAATTAAAATCCTGTGACTGATATTTTCTATTCCTATCTGATGTACCAGTACGGCAATTTACCCTATCTAGACAATTATTCTTACTCATATTCTCAGGCTTTATTTTCAGCGAAACCCCGCGACAATCCTATCTATTGACCTAGCTAAATTTGCCACCCCTAGCCGAGAAAGATGAACCCCGTCCTGTGCGTACAACTGATTTTTACCATAGAAACGGGTCCAGTTATCAAGGAATGGTATTGCATTTGCATTACAGTATTTTTCCAGCCGACAATTGATGCCAATTGCCCTAGATGACCATTCCTTGCTGACCCCTTCTCCGTGGCAAGATACTGTGTACTACAGGTATGCCTCCCTTCCTCCTAACTTTATCTAACACCTCCCTGTACTGCCGAAGCAGTACTTCCGTCCTACCTTTACCAACATCATTGCTCCCTGTACTGAGACAGATAATGGGGCTATCTCCAATATCTTTCATGATGTAATCAATGTCCTCTAACTCCTTCCCAACCCCGGCACCAGGCAGACAGACAAGCTTCCTAATATCAGTACAGGTGGACCTAGCTAAGTGTCTGACCATGGAGTCCCCAACAATTGAGAAGGACTTGCCTCTCCTTGTCGATGACTTGGTAGCAGCTGCGGCAGCGGCAGGAACTCCTGGGGCAGCAGTTGAAGGTACTCCTGGGGGGGCAGCAGTCACACCATTCCCTGTTGGAGGCAACTTACTTACCTTTCTCCTGGTTTCCTCGCCGAAGGAAGCACTCGCAGCCTCACCATCACATTCGTCATCCAAGGTGATGAACTTGTTGCTGAGGGCAACTGGCCGCCGTAGAAATTTGCAGGTTGTTGCACTTGTTGGAACAACTGTCCAGGGAGCATCACGATCCCTAACAGCAGTTGCACTATCCTCACTTTTCTTGTCAGCCAAAGTCAGCTTTAAGGCCAAATTCTCGTCTTTGAGAGACTGCACCTCTCTCTCCACATTCTCCATCCTTTCTTGCAAAGCAAGACAAAGCTGGAGAATATTAGAGGAGGTAGCAATCTCGTCAACACCAGCCATTTTAAGAAAGCGTTAATACTATCACCACACTATGGGCAAAGATATTCACTGGGAGTCACTAGGGACAGGTCCTCACTCAGCAAAGGTCAGGCAGGTACTGAATGATAGTACAGTGCTATAGCATAAGAATGATAGTACAGTGCTATAGCATAAGAATGATAGTACAGTGCTATAGCATAAGAATGATAGTTTTAGTACAGTGCTATAGCATAAGAATGATAGTACAGTGCTATAGCATAAGAATGATAGTTTTAGTACTGTGCTATAGCATAAGAATGATAGTACAGTGCTATAGCATAAGAATGATAGTTTTAGTAAAGTGCTATAGCATAAGAATGATAGTACAGTGCTATAGCATAAAAATGATAGTACAGTGCTATAGCATAAGAATGATAGTACAGTGCTATAGCATAAGAATGATAGTTTTAGTACAGTGCTATAGCATAAGAATGATAGTACAATGCTATAGCATAAGAATGATAGTTTTAGTACAGTGCTATAGCATAAGAATGATAGTACAGTGCTATAGCATAAGAATGATAGTACAGTGCTATAGCATAAGAATGATAGTACAGTGCTATAGCATAAGAATGATAGTACAGTGCTATAGCATAAGAATGATAGTACAGTGCTATAGCATAAGAATGATAGTTTTAGTACAGTGCTATAGCATAAGAATGATAGTACAGTGCTATAGCAAAAGAATGATAGTTTTAGTAAAGTGCTATAGCATAAGAATGATAGTACAGTGCTATAGCATAAGAATAATAGTACAGTGCTATAGCATAAGAATGATAGTACAGTGCTATAGCATAAGAATGATAGTACAGTGCTATAGCATAAGAATGATAGTACAGTGCTATAGCATAAGAATGATAGTTTTAGTACAGTGCTATAGCATAAGAATGATAGTACAGTGCTATAGCATAAGAATGATAGTACAGTGCTATAGCATAAGAATGATAGTACAGTGCTATAGCATAAGAATGATAGTACAGTGCTATAGCATAAGAATGATAGTACAGTGCTATAGCATAAGAATGATAGTACAGTGCTATAGCATAAGAATGATAGTACAGTGCTATAGCATAAGAATGATAGTACAGTGCTATAGCATAAGAATGATAGTTATAGTACAGTGCTATAGCATAAGAATGATAGTACAGTGCTATAGCATAAGAATGATAGTACAGTGCTATAGCATAAGAATGATAGTACAGTGCTATAGCATAAGAATGATAGTTTTAGTACAGTGCTATAGCATAAGAATGATAGTACAGTGCTATAGCATAAGAATGATAGTACAGTGCTATAGCATAAGAATGATAGTACAGTGCTATAGCATAAGAATTATAGTTTTAGTACAGTGCTATAGCATAAGAATGATAGTACAGTGCTATAGCATAAGAATGATAGTACAGTGCTATAGCATAAGAATGATAGTACAGTGCTATAGCATAAGAATGATAGTTTTAGTACAGTGCTATAGCATAAGAATGATAGTACAGTGCTATAGCATAAGAATGATAGTTTTAGTACAGTGCTATAGCATAAGAATGATAGTACAGTGCTATAGCATAAGAATGATAGTACAGTGCTATAGCATAAGAATGATAGTACAGTGCTATAGCATAAGAATGATAGTTTTAGTACAGTGCTATAGCATAAGAATGATAGTACAGTGCTATAGCATAAGAATGATAGTACAGTGCTATAGCATAAGAATGATAGTACAGTGCTATAGCATAAGAATGATAGTACAGTGCTATAGCATAAGAATGATAGTTTTAGTACAGTGCTATAGCATAAGAATGATAGTACAGTGCTATAGCATAAGAATGATAGTTTTAGTACTGTGCTATAGCATAAGAATGATAGTACAGTGCTATAGCATAAGAATGATAGTTTTAGTAAAGTGCTATTGCATAAGAATGATAGTACAGTGCTATAGCATAAGAATGATAGTTTTAGTAAAGTGCTATAGCATAAGAATGATAGTACAGTGCTATAGCATAATGATAGTACAGTGCTATACCATAAGAATGATAGTACAGTGCTATAGCATAAGAATGATAGTTTTAGTACAGTGCTATAGCATAAGAATGCTAGTACAGTGCTATAGCATAAGAATGATAGTTTTAGTACAGTGCTATAACATAAGAATGGTAGTTTTTAATAATATAGAAGGGAATTGTGTATTTGGTTTATCATTATAATCATACAAAAAGAGTTGGCAATAATATGCTAGTACACTACAAATGTATGAGGGTATTAATTGCATTCTGGTTATCTCTATATTAATGATGCAAAGACAGAGCGCCTTGGCTATTATTAGTATAGTATACATAAAAGACAGAGCGCCTTGGCTATTATTAGTATAGTATACATAAAAGACAGAGCGCCTTGGCTATTATTAGTATAGTATACATAAAAGACAGAGCGCCTTGGCTATTATTAGTATAGTATACATAAAAGACAGAGCGCCTTGGCTATTATTAGTATAGTATACATAAAAGACAGAGCGCCTTGGCTATTATTAGTATAGTATACATAAAAGACAGAGCGCCTTGGCTATTATTAGTATAGTATACATAAAAGACAGAGCGCCTTGGCTATTATTAGTATAGTATACATAAAAGACAGAGCGCCTTGTCTATTATTAGTATAGTATACATAAAAGACAGAGCGCCTTGGCTATTATTAGTATAGTATACATAAAAGACAGAGCGCCTTGACTATTATTAGTATAGTATACATAAAAGGTAATGTAGTTGGATTATTATTATAACAGTGTATAAATGAAGGAACTTAAGCTAGTAATGCAGGAAAAATAACAAATAGGTTCTATCTAATCTTTAGTATATTATCATAGCAAAAGAACGATAGTTTCTGTAGCATAGAAGAAATTATGTATTTTAGCTGATTATGGTAATCATACAAAAAGAATTTGCAATAATGTTAGTACACGAACAAATGTATTTTAGTTCTCATGATTATATTATCATAGGTTAAGGGCATTGTATGCTGGCAATCCCTATATTAATATTATCATAGGTTAAGGGCATTGTATGCTGGCAATCCCTATATTAATATTATCATAGGTTAAGGGCATTGTATGCTGGCAATCCCTATATTAATATTATCATAGGTTAAGGGCATTGTATGCTGGCAATCCCTATATTAATATTATCATAGGTTAAGGGCATTGTATGCTGGCAATCCCTATATTAATATTATCATAGGTTAAGGGCATTGTATGCTGGCAATCCCTATATTAATATTATCATAGGTTAAGGGCATTGTATGCTGGCAATCCCTATATTAATATTATCATAGGTTAAGGGCATTGTATGCTGGCAATCCCTATATATCATAGGTTAAGGGCATTGTATGCTGGCAATCCCTATATTAATATTATCATAGGTTAAGGGCATTGTATGCTGGCAATCCCTATATTAATATTATCATAGGTTAAGGGCATTGTATGCTGGCAATCCCTATATTAATATTATCATAGGTTAAGGGCATTGTATGCTGGCAATCCCTATATTAATATTATCATAGGTTAAGGGCATTGTATGCTGGCAATCCCTATATTAATATTATCATAGGTTAAGGGCATTGTATGCTGGCAATCCCTATATTAATATTATCATAGGTTAAGGGCATTGTATGCTGGCAATCCCTATATTAATATTATCATAGGTTAAGGGCATTGTATGCTGGCAATCCCTATATTAATATTATCATAGGTTAAGGGCATTGTATGCTGGCAATCCCTATATTAATATTATCATAGGTTAAGGGCATTGTATGCTGGCAATCCCTATATTAATATTATCATAGGTTAAGGGCATTGTATGCTGGCAATCCCTCTATTAATATTACCATAGGTTAAGGGCATTGTATGCTGGCAATCCCTATATTAATATTATCATAGGTTAAGGGCATTGTATGCTGGCAATCCCTATACTAATATTATCATAGGTTAAGGGCATTGTATGCTGGCAATCCCTATATTAATATTATCATAGGTTAAGGGCATTGTATGCTGGCAATCCCTATATTTATATTATCATAGGTTAAGGGCATTATATGCTGGCAATCCCTATATTAATATTATCATATGTTAAGGGCATTGTATGCTGGCAATCCCTATATTAATATTATCATAGGTTAAGGGCATTGTATGCTGGCAATCCCTATATTAATATTATCATAGGTTAAGGGCATTGTATGCTGGCAATCCCCATATTAATATTATCATAGGTTAAGGGCATTGTATGCTGGCAATCCCTATATTAATATTATCATAGGTTAAGGGCATTATATGCTGGCAATCCCTATATTAATATTTTCATAGGTTAAGGGCATTGTATGCTGGCAATCCCTATATTAATATTATCATAGGTTAAGGGCATTATATGCTGGCAATCCCTATATTAATATTATCATTGGTTAAGGGCATTGTATGCTGGCAATCCCTATATTAATATTATCATAGGTTAAGGGCATTATATGCTGGCAATCCCTATATTAATATTATCATAGGTTAAGGGCATTGTATGCTGGCAATCCCTATATTAATATTATCATAGGTTAAGGGCATTGTATGCTGGCAATCCCTATATTAATATTATCATAGGTAAAGGGCATTATATGCTGGCAATCCCTATATTAATATTATCATAGGTTAAGGGCATTGTATGCTGACAATCCCTATATTAATATTATCATAGGTTAAGGGAATTATATGCTGGCAATCCCTGTATTAATATTATCATAGGTTAAGGGCACTGTATGCTGGCAATCCCTATATTAATATTATCATAGGTTAAGGGCATTGTATGCTGGCAATACCTATATTAATATTATCATAGGTTAAGGGCATTGTATGCTGGCAATCCCTATATTAATATTATCATAGGTTAAGGGCATTGTATGGTGGCAATCCCTATATTAATATTATCATAGGTTAAGGGCATTGTATGCTGGCAATCCCTATATTAATATTATCATAGGTTAAGGGCATTGTATGCTGGCAATCCCTATATTAATATTACCATAGGTTAAGGGCATTGTATGCTGGCAATCCCTATATTAATATTATCATAGGTTAAGGGCATTGTATGCTGGCAATCCCTATACTAATATTATCATAGGTTAAGGGCATTGCATGCTGGCAATCCCTATATTAATATTATCATAGGTTAAGGGCATTGTATGCTGGCAATCCCTATATTAATATTATCATAGGTTAAGGGCATTATATGCTGGCAATCCCTATATTAATATTATCATAGGTTAAGGGCATTATATGCTGGCAATCCCTATATTAATATTATCATATGTTAAGGGCATTGTATGCTGGCAATCCCTATATTAATATTATTATAGGTTAAGGGCATTGTATGCTGGCAATCCCTATATTAATATTATCATAGGTTAAGGGCATTATATGCTGGCAATCCCTATATTAATATTATCATATGTTAAGGGCATTGTATGCTGGCAATCCCTATATTAATATTATTATAGGTTAAGGGCATTGTATGCTGGCAATCCCTATATTAATATTATCATAGGTTAAGGGCATTGTATGCTGGCAATCCCCATGTTAATATTATCATAGGTTAAGGGCAGTGTATGCTGGCAATCCCTATATTAATATTATCATAGGTTGAGGGCATTATATGCTGGCAATCCCTATATTAATATTTTCATAGGTTAAGGGCATTGTATGCTGGCAATCCCTATATTAATATTATCATAGGTTAAGGGCATTATATGCTGGCAATCCCTATATTAATATTATCATAGGTTAAGGGCATTGTATGCTGGCAATCCCTATATTAATATTATCATAGGTTAAGGGCATTGTATGCTGGCAATCCCTATATTAATATTATCATTGGTTAAGGGCATTATATGCTGGCAATCCCTATATTAATATTATCATAGGTTAAGGGCATTGTATGCTGGCAATCCCTATATTAATATTATCATAGGTTAAGGGCATTGTATGCTGGCAATCCCTCTATTAATATTACCATAGGTTAAGGGCATTGTATGCTGGCAATCCTATATTAATATTATCATAGGTTAAGGGCATTGTATGCTGGCAATCCCTATACTAATATTATCATTGGTTAAGGGCATTGTATGCTGGCAATCCCTATATTAATATTATCATAGGTTAAGGGCATTGTATGCTGGCAATCCCTATATTTATATTATCATAGGTTAAGGGCATTATATGCTGGCAATCCCTATATTAATATTATCATATGTTAAGGGCATTGTATGCTGGCAATCCCTATATTAATATTATCATAGGTTAAGGGCATTGTATGCTGGCAATCCCTATATTAATATTATCATAGGTTAAGGGCATTGTATGCTGGCAATCCCCATATTAATATTATCATAGGTTAAGGGCATTGTATGCTGGCAATCCCTATATTAATATTATCATAGGTTAAGGGCATTATATGCTGGCAATCCCTATATTAATATTTTCATAGGTTAAGGGCATTGTATGCTGGCAATCCCTATATTAATATTTTCATAGGTTAAGGGCATTATATGCTGGCAATCCCTATATTAATATTATCATAGGTTAAGGGCATTGTATGCTGGCAATCCCTATATTAATATTATCATAGGTTAAGGGCATTATATGCTGGCAATCCCTATATTAATATTATCATAGGTTAAGGGCATTGTATGCTGGCAATCCCTATATTAATATTATCATAGGTTAAGTGCATTATATGCTGGCAATCTCTATATTAATATTATCATAGGTTAAGGTCATTGTATGCTGGCAATCCCTATGTTAATAATGCGGAGACAAAACGTCTTGGCCATTATTAACCCGGCAGCTACGGGGAGACTCTTAATAGATTTTACTGGGCTACTGCGGGGAGACTCTTAAGATCCTAGGCCTAAAGAACAACTTCTAAAAGGCCCCAGTAGCACTTGAATTTTTTTTTTTTTTTCCTCGGCCATGCCTCAATATCACTCCTCCACATCCCCTCCTCTCCCCCCCCCCCCCCACTTCAATTATCACATATTTTCCCTGTTATTCCCTTATTCTTTGGTATATTTTCGTCCAAACATTAGAAAGCCGGGTGCAGGGTGTGGTCATCTGTGTGTATATGCGTGGGAAAGAGCGAGAGATAGAGAGAGAGGCCTCAGTCTCTCTCCAGGCCTCGAGAGAGGAGGATGTGTTGCTGGCTGGCTCACATTTGATGAATGAAACTCTCGCTTTCAATTCGCGATTTTGACCATACAAATTATATTCCCACTTGTTTTATTGTTGTAACATGTTACTATCTTCATATTAAACATAAAATAGGCGCATATGGATAAGTAATAATTATATTTATGGTAAAATAACGATTTTAGTGAGGAAAGAGTCATAATACCTACGCACAGGGGCATGGTGTATACTACAAGGGCTGCACAGCCCAGAGGTTAACACTCAAGCCGTGAAGCCGCGGGGCCCGACATATGTTGTGTGAGAGAATCATGGCCACCCCTGCGGTGCCCGACATATGTCGGAAGGGATGTTGAGCACATTATCGGCTCTGAGAGAGAGTCCACACGTCGGGAGGACGATAGGTGGGCTCTGACCGCTCGGCACGGACCCAGTGCCCCGACTGAAACCACCTCTGCAACATTCCACACCCACAGCCTCGCGAGACCAGGAAAAAATCGGAAAATTACCGTATTTTAGGGTTTTCCCCCACGTGTTGCGCGATCGCTACAGGATAACCCGTGGTCGTACAAGGATGATTCAGGTGTCATTGGAAAGCTCTATTATCGCCCTTTCACGGATACATAATTGTATTACGCTCTGGCTCTTGTTTATGCATGAAAAAGAGCATGGAATGAAGCTCGTTTAGGGTAAATATGCCCGCCTGGCAGGTAATAGAAGTTACAAACATTCCCGTCGGTTAAGAGTTAATATAGTATACACAGGACAATGTAGTTTTTGGTTATCATTATAACAGTGTAGTAATAAAGGGACTTAAACTAACATCATAGGAAAAATAACAATTATTTTTGTTATGCCCTGATTTTATACAGGATTAACTTGGTATAGGTGAGTTCTGCAAGACTGGGTTATTGGATATCTTGCAAAATACATAAAGAGAATCAACAGAGGACATAGATAATCTCGGATAAATGGTTTGTAATACAGCTTTATTCTCAATAACACTCAGGTATAAGGTACGTAATAGAATTCCACGAACTATAGATGTTGGAGCACTCAGGTAGGTTATTGGACTTATTACAATCTACCAGCACTTATCGCGGATTTGGATAGAGACATACTTCCCACTTCCAACGTTCAGGCATTATTCTTCTGATCACATTGCTTTATGATACGTAGGGTACATGAATCACACAGGTTAGGTATTTCGCTTTGTTAACTCTCTCTGGTAATATGACTCTTAATCAAGGATGAAAGTATAAGTAATGTGGTTATTGCCCAAGAATTAACGTAAAGGGATAACTGTAACTAGTTGCACTGGTCTAGGATGTTCACTTGTCTAGGTGATACTTCGGACCGAAAATATCAGTGAGGGCGAATCAGGTTAAACCTGATGGCAAGAATAATTATGGGAGTCAGTTCGCCTAAGCTAAATTTCACTGATATATATTAACACATACTAGCATACTAATCACTTGTTTCCTAACATCAGAGAAAGTTGAGACATAATCGAATACACTGGATGGTTGAGTTAATAGCACCGTAACACTGGTACTTTGTGAAGTAACACTGTGATAGAGTTTTCCTGGTTATCTTGCGTTAGTGATGTTGGGGGTTAACAGTAACTCTGGGGCCGTCCAAGCTGTCCGGTAGTGTAGAGAAGGTTTTGCAGATGGGCTTCTTGCGGCCGGTTGTGCACCTTTTTGGCAACAATTGCTGATGGGGTAAGACAGTCGATTGTTGCCAAGGAGTTATTCTTGCAGAGTCCTCACTCAAGAGTTTCTCGCATAATCCCTTCTAACATAACAAGATCTTTCTGCCTTAGATCAGTTATGAGTCATGATCGTTCGTAACTCAAGTAGCGGATGGTGCACTATCAGAAGTTAATGAAACAATCAATAATTTGTGAATTTGTTGTCTACCAATATAATATTGCTGCCGGTAGTCCCGATCGTAATAAAACATTCGTAAAGGGTTAAATCACTTCCTCACAGAGTTGCACAGATTACGGAACGCCGAATTATCGTGAATCTTGAGGGGGGGGGGGGGGGGAGGGTTATTAGAAGCCACCGCAGTGTGGCCAGCCGTTGCTTTGGGCTCTAATATTCAACTGCCCGACTGTTGTCTCTGTGTCTTATTTATAGGCAGGTCAAGGAAGCTTCAGGAATATTCTAGAAGTATTGGATGTCGGTGCTATGAAGTAGTTAATTTATTCTGGTGAACTTAGGGGGTTAGGGAGGGGGGTCTTTAATGTGGCGGTAAGTAACTTGTTATCTGATTTATTATCGTGGATATTTTAACCCTAGTATGAATTACTAGTAGAGTTGTTTAGGCGGATTTGGTGAAGGTTTTTAAGTACTACTTTGTTGGCGCCCTACGTGACTAGGCGAGGAGGTATTATTCCTCAATTCACCTAAGTATCCTTCTCTGGTCTAGCTGACATGCTATTCGGAATTTAGGATGGGTTAAGGGGGATATTGGGGTTTTAGTTAAAGATGGGGTAGGATGGTATTTGGATAGGTATCTAGATTTGTAGGTCATAACCTGTTGGAAACTCACCTGTTGTCTGGCAAGAATTTGCTGGCTTGCGCGGGTCATGGTAATTCTCCGCGGGGGTCGGTGGGCTCCCCGTGGGGTCGGGGGGCAGGCCGCTCCCTGAATATGGTTATCGAGAGTTCTTACGTTAATTGGGTTGAGATATGAGTTCAGGTTGTCAGGAGGTATCTTCCTAGTTAGGGTTGATCACTACCTCTAGTTTTCATGTACGAGGATCACTTGTGGGTGTTAAGAATAGTGGTTTTGTGAAAATGCAAGTCATGGGGAAATTTACATTTTTAAGGGGGGACGAGAGGGGGTTGTCCTAGCCTCGGGCCGGCTATTGTTCTGGTTCAGGTTGTGAGTGGGGCTAGGGAGTTAGAGGATAGTTAAGGGGGGGTACAAGGATAGGTCCTTACCTTCCCTTTGTTGAGGTTAGTGAACGAACTGAGTCGGCATGTTATAACGTTCTTATGGCGTCTTTACAGGGGGAGGGTTGTGAATTGTAAAGGGGGTGGTTTGAGGCTAGGCGCCGCGCCGCTCGTGACCTAGGGTCGTGACCCTTAACCCGGGAACTGCTGGGAGACTCTTAAGAGTTCCCCTGGCGGACTGCTGGGAGACTCTTAAGAGTGAGTGAAAAAAAAATCAACTTTTGACATCGAAAAAAAAATATTTTGTTTATTTTTATTTTTTTATTTTTTTATTTTTTTTTTGGCCCCTGGGCCATGCAAAATCTCAGTCCTCTACCTCCCCTCCTTCCCCACTTTCCTCCTCTCCTTCAGTTATCACCTATTTTCCCTGTTATTCCCTTATTCTGAGGTATATTTTCGTGCTAACATTAGCGAGTTGCAAGCAGGGTGTTGTCATCACTGATGGCAAGCGAGTGCAAGAGAGAGAGAGAGAGTATCGATCGACTGTGTCTCAGTGGCCTTGGGGGAAATTGGCGGGAAAGCAGCTTGCCTCACCCATACATTATACAACTCGCGGGCTATATCTCCGATTTTGACCATCCAAACGCTGTTTTCACTCGTTTTATTGTTGTTTCAGGTTAATACCTTTATAATCAACCCATAATAGGCGCATATGGATAAGTATTAATGCTATTAATGGTACAATGAATATTTTAGTGACGGAAACACCTCAAATACGTCAGCACAGGGGGACGTTTCCAATTACCCCCATGCGCACTTGATAGGTTAATGCGCTGGACATAGGGGTGGCATTTCCCTACGATCGAACAGGTAGGGTGGTGTGTGCAGCGGGGCGTGAAAGGACAGGATGACCCAAAAACAGGTTACCACGTACTGAGCATGGGGTCACGAAGCAAAACAGAGTAATGTGGATTGTGGATAAGGAGGAGGTGATTGGAAGACGTATAACAATTGTGGAAAAGTAAATGGAAGAGAGGAACACAATGGCGGATAAAAGATAATTAACCTAAGGATTGAATACATGCATAAATTACGACATTATAGTCGTCGTCCTAATAAGATGATGAAAACCGGTTTGGTATGCACGTGGCACAATACGACACAAGGACAGTGCCGCTATGTCGTATCCATACCAGTGGCATACTCCGGTTAATATTATATATACACTTAGTTACTAGAAGAACAAGGCAAGGGGGGCAACTGAGCACGGGGGTACATATATCTATACTCGTCATGGAGAGAGAGATACGAGGTAGCTTTCCTGCATCTCCTGATAATCGTATGCAGATTGGTCATAGTGAGTTTATCCGAATTAACAGGCCTAAATCAATACAATAACTGGCATAGGGTTATCGGGTGTATAGAGTCGTGGTTAAAGGTTGTTACATAACTCGTAATTAACTTATCTAAATCAACAGGCATAAATCAATACCAGAACTGGAAAGGGACACAAATTGACAGAAGAACAATGCAACGTGAGGTTATGTATAGCTAACTGCTAAAAAATGGGGGAACGAAGATAGGTGTCTTCCCTTTCTACAAGTTCCCTAAATTATGTTAACATTAGGGAGTTGGTACATCAATAAAATAGCAATGTGGATCTCAGTGAGTTATGGGGCTGTCTAGTGTAATTTTCATAATTAATCTCGGAATTACTCCTAGGTATTTTGTCTAGTGAAATGGAGGTTGTATTAGGAAGGTTGGGAATATATATAGCTAGTGGATAAAACAACGGGAGGTTAGAGACATATAATTGCTAGAATTGGGGGGGGACTATGATTGTTATATAACTAAATACAGGACTGACGTAATCACGATCTGATTTGGTGTGAAATGGAAGCTAAGGTGTCTTTTAGATCGCCTCGAACCTACACAATGCAATTATTATAGCCTGTATGGTGGTTACATAATTAAATACATACTTAGGTGGTACATCAAGAATGTCAGTGAGTAAAGTATTGTGGTTTGTATATTAGAAGACTGTGATTGAGAGACGTATAATATGTGGAATGAATTGGGAGAGAGAGAGACTAAATCGGGGATGGAAATGGGACCGGGGATCTCGTTGGGGGTGGGGGTTTCGCTCTCAGGATTTGCGTTCCTGTGGTATTTTAATGTTCTAACTAGCTTTAGTTTTTTTTTTAGTTTTTTTTTCTTCTATATTCCAACTACTCCCTCTCGGCAGTGGCGTCACCAGGGAGGGGCTTGGGGGGGCTTAGCCCCCCCCCCCCAAATCAAGGACTCAGCCCCCCAAAAATGCAAACCCCAAAACTGCCAAAAGTAATTAAAATAAATATATAAAAATTAAATAATAAATAATGCATAACCAGTTCACCACATTCACCAGCCCTGCATCCAACCCCACCCCCCCCTCCCAATTTACTTTTTATTAATTGATCCATATAGGTTAAATACGAATTGTTTATGTAATGTGAATATTTATTCACAATTTACATAAACCTATGGCTATGACTCAAATCATAATAGTAATATTAGTAAGTTTCCCCTATATTTTCACCAAGCTTGGTTTTCTTTGAAGCTTGAGCCGTTATATTTATTGAAATTATTGGAAATATAAATGCAATATGTATTGTTTTTATGAGACTTATTATATATTTACAATATAATATATTATTTATATTAAATTGTGAAATAAAAGACACATATCCACATACCATTAGGCCATGTCACTATATGAAACTTTGAAAGGATATCAGTTTTATAGAATAACAATTGTTTGTAATCTTGTATTTTTTATCAATAGGCTTATCTAAAGTAATTGCTTTATGATTTGGAGTTAATAAATTATACTTTTTTGTTTTAAGTGAACTGTTTTGTTTTTCTATCACAGTAATGGAAGAAAAATCTTGCCAATTAAAGCTATATAATGGTACAATAATAAAAGTTCTTCAAATTATCCAATTTAATATGCTAAGAAATCGTTACAAACTATAGTATATTCATTATAAGTAGGCGAAACATCTAGACCACTTACCTCTATACCTAAGGAAAGACTGGAGTAATCAAGCTAATATTTCTACCTTTGGGAAGGGTCAGCCAGGCAATAAGTATGGACATTTACAACCCATTTGCTCTAGCCATTTAGCGAATTACAAAGGTTAGGGGTCACAATTTCTGGCCTACCTATAATGAATGGACTATAGTATGATAGTATACGAAGAAAAAACTATTCTCTGCACATAGGCTTTATACCCTACAATTACCAGTGGCCTTGTAACTTACTGACTGATGCCTGGTATCAGGCTCATCAATATTTATGTGTAAAATGCCCCAGAACGAGAAGACAACCACAGAAGCCACGAGCGAACACCACACAGAAACACCCGAAAGAAAGGTCCACAGAACGAAAAGATCAGCTGACCGAGCCAACCAGTTCCGACAGGCCCAAGCCCGCAGGGCTAAGCAGCTCCAAACCACACCTGCCTACCCCTCCTAAACACTGACCTTTTTTCCACACCTCACATACACTACCCCTCGTGTCCTACACCTCTACCTACATGATGACGAACATAAATACACCTTAAAGTTAATACACCCATGCTCTGTCCCTAAGTTTAGGATATTAATATCAACATACCCTAAAATACCTTGTCTTGCCAGACTAAGTTTCTGAAGACCAATCGCCCCCATAAATCTATGTATTCAATCTTTAGGTTAAGTATTAATATCAACATACCCTAAAATACCTTGTCTTGCCAGACTAAGTTTCTGAAGACCAATCGCCCCCATAAATCTATGTATCCAATCCTTAGGTTAAGTATTAATATCAACATACCCTAAAATACCTTGTCTTGCCAGACTAAGTTTCTGAAGACCAATCGCCCCCATAAATCTATGTATTCAATCCTTAGGTTAATTATCTTTATCCGCCATTGTGTTCATCTTTTCCATTTACTTTTCCACAATTGTTATACGTCTTCCACTCACCTCCTTCGTATCCACAGTCCACACTACTCCATTTTGCTTCGTGTCCTACACCTCTTACCCGCCAGACTCTACCTACATGATGATGAACAGGAATACACATTCATATTAAAACACCCATGCCTGTCCCTAGGTTGAGCCAATACCAACCAGTCAGACAGCCATAAATCTATGTATGTTCTTCCATCCGAGAAGTAGTATGTTAAAACCCCATGTCCTAATTAATAAGAAACTGAGATACCCACGGGTACACCAGTGATATAGAACCATTGCCCCCGTAAGACCTAGACAGCCATGACTACAGATGTTAACCACCATGCTGTAACTCCAATTCTTACCCCAACCAGAGATAGTATAGATAACCTTTGTTACCAGTATCTATCATAGTACCTCGAAACAATAACGAAGTACCCCTACGAACTGCCGCTTTTCTTTGGTCTATATTTCATAGAAAACGCAGTTCCCAGGGACAACTAGACATTCAAAAAACTTGTGCCAACTAATAGTGTCCATAACCCCTCGTCTTGACGAGTAATAATACACCATGTTTTTCCCTACTTTATCCACAGTCAAGCACACACCTACAGTTCACCTCCTTCTCCCCCACAGTCCCACAATCCACATGATTCTATCTTTTCCAGATCATATACCACCCCATAGTTGGCATCCCCCGGTAGCATTTGGCTAACGTACTTTCACTGTCCTTTCAAACTCCAAAATCAACTGTAGCCTAATGCCACCCCCACGCCCGGAGACCTTAGGGTCACATTTTCACGTCACCCCCTGAACTTCCCCCCCCCTCATTAACACCCCGCGCTCCTCGACTCTTGTCCAACCTAGCCTCTCCCTCATACCTCTTGAAGACCCTTGATTTTTTCCGTTGCTAACGCTCTCCAACCTTTTATATATATACTCCTATCCAGCCTACCTTGCCTTAGTAGGCCGGAACAACATTAGAACTTTACTAACCCCTTGCATGCCATCTATTCCCTTACAACCCATTCACAACCCTGCACCCAATGGTCGTCGGTGCGAGGCTAGCCGCCTCGCCAGTAACTAACCTCTATTGCCATACTTCCAGATAAATGTGGCAGAGTTAGCAACCCAGTCTCCACCACACCTAGCAAACCATACAATTAACAACCAACCGATTAAAACCAGCTAGCCAAGGCACCTTCGGTTTTGGTATTAAGGACACCCACATCTGTCTCATAAACAGAGGGTTATTACAAACGCTGGTGATATGGCAAGCCCCTAGCCACAGCCGCCGGACAACCATCCCAGAGAGAGGGCGCCCAGCTACCCCTTTTTACCCACCCGAGGAGGGAGACCCCCACCCCTGCGGAGGTATACCTGACCCCTGTTTTGACTTCCGGGTCATTGCCAGGTAGCACAGGAATTCTTCCTATCAATGAACTAACCATGCATGTCTAACCCCCTTACTAACCTCTATTTACCCACAATAACCCATTCACCTTTCTTGCATACTCGGATCATCAAATAAGCACCACAGCGATTCCATAGAATGAAGCCTGAACCCAATAAGAGAGACGCCCCTATCACAGCTGTCCCAGTCCTCCCCGCAAAGTAGATCCAGTCTCCCTCCCCTCAATACTTCCAGTATAGCCAAAATAGTACCTCTTACTAAGGCTCAGTTATATTAAAATATGAAGGCTTCCTATAGCCATGTGCCACAACAGTAATCACCACCTTACCTAGTCCCCATAGCTATTGAGAGCTCAAATAATTCCATAAGACTCGAGATCCCTATGGCCTACAGGGTCCAAAACCGAGCCTATAAACCCAGCTCCAGCCCCCAGTAAAATCAGTTGAAAGCTAGACACCAACCAGTGGCTAACCCCCCTGAAGTTAACCTCTAGCTCTGCCCTTGTGTTGTTCCTGAGTTGTGAGATTGCAGAGCCGGCAGACTCCGTGGCAGAGATAAAATAGAAGCATCTGTCCACGTACAAGTATCTACATGCACCTTATAACCTTCACACACACTAGTGGGTATATAAGCGTGTAGCCAGCACCGATCGCCAAGAGATCCGACTTGAGAACTTCCTACATTTGGACCACCTGGACGGCCGAGGAACCAGTCGTTAGCCCCCAACATCACGGACGCAAGATAACCAGGACCAGACCAACAAAATACTATCCAAGATTCACTTATTAGTACTAACGTGTTATAGTACTAATTCGAAATTCACTTATTAATCTTTCTATGAAGTGGCTATAACTTTTCCCAGTGTAATTCATATATATAACCATTCCAATTTGGGAAGTACTAAGCGTATCAGTGTTCATTAATTAACAGGCGACATTAACTCTCGTAATTACCTTTATCCAGATATTAAAACCCTAGTGATATCTAACGTTCGCCAACTGATTTGTGTTCTATGTATTTCTGCCATAAGAATATAAAACTTAGATCAGTACCCCCCCTGAGGTTACTAGAATTCCCGTGTTCTACAACATACGCGTGTCTAATTCTAGCTGTGAACTACTACTTGTGCACCAGACCTGCCAGTGATAAATCTAATTAGTGAAATTGAATCCATAAGTAACATTGAGGTCTTCCAGTATATACACTTGCGAACCAAACCAGCGATCAGAAGAGTATACCTGAACGTTGGAAGTGGGAGACTAGGCTCCATCCAGATCCACTAATGCTAGCGGTTCATTTCTATCATTTGTCTTGTACGAGTATTCCTATTTTCCTATGCTCCCTATTCATCTACTTAAATAAACATGATCGTGTGTCTTGTTACCGTGTGTTTATTTTGTGTTCTCTATTCCTCATACCTTGTATTGTGCATGCAGCCTATATACCCAGTCAGTTAGAGCCCACATTACCCAAGTTAATCCTGTAGAAAAACAGGGCATAACATTGGCGGCAGCGGTGG
>CM064569.1:19948399-20010155 GCA_032716605.1 Paralithodes platypus
TCAATCAAAATCATATATTTTTTTTTTCGGTCACTGCATGGAAACAATTGTGCATAGCTCGCGAACCAATTACGCTATATTATTTTGTTTTCACCATTGGAAAGAGCACAATTTTCCGATTCCGGTGATATATACAGTTATATACATATCCGAGCAAATAACGCAACCACGAGGTGGGGAACAGCTCGGAACCCGGCTACCATCGCCGGAACAGAGATGGGTGAAGCGTAAATATTCGCATTTTGGCTCTTCATTTCAAATATTCATAGCGCAAAAAGTATTTGTCCTAGGAACTTCTAGTTTGTTTTATACTCATCAGCATTATTTGCCGAATTCATACAGCCTAAATTTAAAACCATACACTTCGTAGCAACGAAATAAATCGAAAATGTTATAAACCATATAAATCAAAATCATATATTTTTTGTTTTCGGTCACTGCTTGAGAACTATTGAAGATAAACAATTTCTGTTTTCAGATTTGGAAAGAGGAGAAAAAATACTATTATTTGAGCAAAAAAAAAATATGGTCATCACTCACAATTTAGAGCTAGGACGGTGTGAAGACAATTGCATGGGAAATAATTGTATTCCGGACTCATTTACACTTTCATATTTCGATTTATTTACATTTTGTTTTGTTTTATCATGTACTATAAATATTCCTCTTTCCACTGATATATGATACATCACAATAAACAGCATTCTGGTGGATGGAAATCGCGAAAAATGTAAGGCTTCGACAACACTCATGAGCCAAATTCAAGACCCAAAATACTTGTCAACCGCCTCCTCGGACTTATTGGAACATAATATGTCGCAAGGAGTTAAGCCTTCGTTGGGCGTTTTCGTGGCCCACACCCGTATCCAAGACACTAAATTCGAAGGCGATCTAGATGCCACAGTGAATAAGATTGCCCAACACATAAAATTTTCTTTCCCCACATTGACTAGAATCCAACAAGAGCAGCAGATTCTGGTCAACCTTGTATCTATATTGCCCTCAGCAGTAAAAGACCATTTCCGTGTGCACGATTTCGTCGGATACCAAAAAGATCTCATCACGATCCGACGTATTTTGGCCGTGCGCACAGAAGCACCCACCCAAATCGCTGTAATCAAGAGGTTTCCCACGCACCCGCAGCACCCCGACCACCAAAACTCCAAGAATGCCTACCAAGCCTCATCCTTCCACAACAGACCCACCTACCCTTCCGGCAAGCCCCAACCCAGTATACCCCGGTTCCAACCTACCCAGCCACACAGAATCTTCAACCGGAACAAAACCTACAACACCTACCAAAGTAAAAACCCTACCTTAGTAATTATCAACCCCTATGATTTCCCTGCCTGTAATGCTCAGTGTGCCCTCCATCAAATTCGTGACTCTGCCAAACCTCGCCCCTTTACTCCTCGCATTTCTGTAAGTGAAGAGGAGTTGGGACAAGAGGAAGATATGGAGGAAAGACACACTGGGGAAATAGCCCCTATCATGACCTCAGAGGATACCGAGGAAACCCTGGAGGAGGTAGATACCGATCCCCAGGATTTTTAAAGTACCCCCCGCCCAAGATGGCCTCGGCGGGGGACGCCATAACTGACCGCACTGCCCCCATTTATTACATGGCCAAAATCAAGGACATTCCTGTCCGCTTGTTAATCGACACGGGAGCTGCCAAGTCATGTTTGTTCAAGTCTTATTATGATCAACACCACCGACTATTTGGCCCCTTGTTAACCACCAAAGCAGAACTAATCTCAGCTGCTGATACTTACTTAAATCTCCTAGGAGACACTTTGCCCCTATCAGTAACTACTCCTGCCCCCCATGCTCGTTGTTATCACACGTTCACAGTATTCTCCTCCCACTGTAAACATTACGATGGTTTCCTTGGACTTGACCTCCTTCAAAAACTCCAGGCCCAGGTTGACTGCGGCCAAAGGCTGATCTCATTCAAAAACAAATTCCAACCCAAAGCCTCTGACAAACCCACCACGCAGAAACCCATTCACAAAAAGAAAAAACACCTTCCCCCTCAACAAACCCTGAGTCAGGGTTACCAAGTTGCAGCTAGCACTAAGGTGACTCCTAAAAACCCCCCTTGCCCCGAGTTCTCTCAAAATATCACCCAATTCAGTAAAAAAATGCCTCAACAAACGAAAGAAGACAAGTCCAAGCAACTCCCTCTCGGTAATCCCCTCAATTCTCGTAACTCTGTCCAGGATAAATCCTCCCATGTTTTCAGGACAGACTCTGCTATATGTAACCATAATTCTATCAAATGTTTATGTACACATGTTTCCAGAGAAAATGCCGACCGATGTACCCAACAATGTTTTCTCCATGCCCCCAGAAATGTTCAGCTATCCCACAACCAACAACAATTCCCTTGTGACAGTTTTCCGTCAGTAGCTCCCTTCCCCCTCACATAATTCACACCCCTAGAAAATTTCACAACCCCACACTTGACTCGCCCTCTCCTGACCAACAAACTCACCAGTCCCACATAACCTTTAACCAGACCATTACTGCCACCAAGAAAATTCCCCACATTCGTCCTGTTAACAACCCCACATCAATACACCAGTCCTCCACCAATAACCCATGTTCTACACCTAACTCTTTCCCCACCAACCCTCCGCAGTCCCCCCAACAAATCCCGTTTTCTATCTCGCTCACCTCTCACCACCCTGACCCACCCGCACGTGCCGTTAATCCCCCCCTCACGCGTGCCGACCGAGGGACACAACCATGTTCCCACCATGCCCCCAGAAATGTCCAGCTATTCCACACACACCCCAATCCCCCTTGTGACAGTTTTCCATCAGTAGCTCCCTTCCACCCCCACACAATTCACACCCCTAGAAAACTTCACAACCCCACACTTGACTCGCCCTCTCATGACAAACAAAACTCACCAGTCCCAGATAACCTCTAACCAGACCGTGACTGCCACCAAGAAAATTCCCCACATTCGTCCTGTTGGCAACCCCAAATCAATACATCAGTCCTCCACCAATAACCCAGATTCTAACACCTCACCTTTCCCCCACCAACCCTCCACAGTCCCTCCAACAGATTCCGTTTTCTAACTCCCTCACACCGCGCCCCACTGATCCTCCCACACGCGCCGTTAATTCCCCCCTCACGCGTGACCCCCACCAAAGTGACCTTTCCCCCCTTAGGCGTACCAAGCACCTGCTCGCCAGTCAATCCCCCACCATCATTAGCCCAGCTGTAGTTCAGGATAAATGCCAAATTCCCCCCCGCCATCAAAAATGGGTGAACCTTCGACCCATACCCCAAACTCACATGATAGTTTCCCCCACTACCACGTCCACCAACCCCAATCGTTGCCTCTTACAACCCGCCATCATTTCCGCTCGCATCAACCACATTCTCGTGGCAAATATCTCAGAGGAATCCCTGACATTACCAAAAGGTCTCATTATAGGAGACCTCGAAACTTTTGATGACCTCCCCATAGATTTTAATGACACCCCTACCAGCCTCCAATTGCCCCCTCTCCCGGACACATTATCTGACCACCAAAAAAATGGCATGTACGACCTATTGCTAGAGTTCAGTGACGTGTTTGGCCAACAACCCACCGAAATCGGACAGACCGATGTAGAACAACACATCATTAACACCACAGGCCCCCCCATACGACAACCATCCCGTAGAAAAAATCCCATACAACGTCAAGAAGAGGAACGCCAAGTCCAAGAGATGTTAGAGGCCGGTATTGCCACCCCGTCCATTATTCCCTGGTCTTCCCCTGTTGTCCTAGTCAAAAAGAAAGATGGGTCAACCCGTTTTTGCGTCGATTACAGAAGGTTGAATGATGTAACCATTAAAGACGCTATGCCCTTACCCCGGATAGACGATTCCCTTGACTCCCTACACAGATCCAGATGGTTCACTACCCTCGACTTGCAAGCAGGGTATTGGCAAGTGCCTATCAAGGCCGAGGACCAAGAGAAAACAGCATTTTCCACTAGTGGTGGCCACCACTACGAATTTAACGTCCTACCTTTTGGCCTCTGTAACGGACCCGCCACTTTCTCCCGTTTGATGGAAGCGGTACTACATGGCCTAACCTGGGAAACCTGCCTATCCTATCTCGACGATATTATTGTGTACTCACCAACCTGGGAAGAACACCTCCTCAGGTTGAGACAAGTCCTTCAAAGAATCCGAGCCGCCGGGTTGAAATTAAAACCCTCAAAGTGCGAGATTGCCCGAAATAAGGTAGACTTCCTCGGCCACGTAATATCTGAACACGGTATTTCACCAGACCCAAAGAAACTGCAAGCCATACAAAACCAACCACCACCCACCACCGTTAAAGGAGTACGTTCGTTTCTAGGTTTAGCCACATACTACAGACGTTTCGTCCCCCATTTTGCCACCATAGCCAGACCCCTCCACCAACTCACCCACAAAGACACCCCGTTCACCTGGACGCCTGAAAGAGACCTCGCGTTTAACACTTTGAAACAAAAGCTAGTCCAAGCCCCTATTGTCGCTTTCCCTGATTACCATAAACCGTTCCGTCTTTATACCGACATATCTCTGTACGCCATTGGTGCAGTTATAGCCCAAGTCAGAGACGGAGAGGAACATGTTATAGCGTATGCCAGCTCCATCCTCAACCAAGCACAACAGAACTATGCAGCCACCAAGAGAGAGTGCTTAGGGATCATTTGGGCACTCAGCCACTTCCGGTCATTTGTGTTGGGCGCAAAACTCGATATAATAACCGACCATCAATCTTTACAATGGCTGCGTAAGTGCGAAACCAACTCAGCCATTTTGGTACGTTGGAGGGAGACACTAGAGGACTACGACTTTACAATACAGTATCGTCCAGGCAAACTTCACACCAATGCAGACGCCCTGTCACGTTTGCCAGTACCAAAAGACCCCCCCACCAACCTAGCCGCCTTACAAAACACTGAGCTTTTATCTACCCCCATCCCCCAACATAATGCCCCCTCAGCCCCCTCCCTGATTCAATCTTGGGAAGCAAGAATCAGACCACCCTGGATATTGGATACCGTTGAATGTCTTCCGGAAACTGACTCGCTGGGGAGATCAACTTGCCACAGACTCTGGTCACATAATCTTAGACCCCACCATTGCCCACGACTACATGATTGCCATCCACGAGGGAAATGGCATACACCTTGGACAAAAGAAGATGTTAAAAATCTTCACAGATCAATACTGGACCCCCAACCCCTCCAAAATTGCACAACGAGTGACAGAATCCTGCAAACCGTCTTTATTGGGGAAGGATAGATCACGCACCCCAGGCCCAGCTGGTACCATGTCTGCTACCAAACCGTTCCAAGTCCTATCCCTCGACATCATGGGCCCGTTTCCTTCTTACGCTGGCAAACGCTATATCGTCACATTTGTCGACGTATACTCAAAAATTTTAATAGCCTGCCCAGTTAAAGACCACACAGCCACCACCGTAGCCATACTGCTTGCCACAGAAGTATTCCCTATATTCGGCCTTCCCCTTGCTCTTCTATCCGACAATGCCCCCGAGTTTAGTGGACACGTTTGGCAACAGTTCACCCAACAATGTGGTATTAAAATTAAACACTCATCCCCGTACTGGCCTCAAGGAAATGCTATATGCGAACGCAACCATCGCACCATCAACAATCAGTTACGGACAAAAATTATTGCTCTTAACACCTCAGACTGGCCATCACAACTAAAGATGATACAATGGGGCATGAACACCTGTCCCCGAGAAGACAGTATTTCCCCTCATGAACGTGTTTACGGCGTACCCCCCCTGTTACTGCCGTTCCACCATCACACTCACCTCCCCTCCACCCCCTCCACAGTTGACCAATTGCAACATCTACAAAACACCCTCCATACCGCCCAAACCTGTCAAGACACCAAAACTGATAACCCCAATGACAAAAACCCTTTCGCCATCCATGACACCGTAATGGTAGCCAACCTCCCGGTAACCAACAAATTAGGCCCTCGCTATGTCGGGCCCTACACCATCACACAAGTCCCAAATGCCTATCAAGTCACCATCGATTATCACGGCGTGACTCGCACGTTCCGAACTAGATTCGTCCGAGCGTTTAAACCGCTCAAACCACAAGACAATACCCCACCCCACACGTCTGAACCAGAATTAAACACCCCTACTAACCCTTCCACTCAGGCTATGAATATTCCCACACAAACCCCTAAGGACCTAAGCCCTCCGACACCGAACAGACAAATCATTCCTCAACATACCCCCCAAACTAACCTCCACAAACCCCAAGCCGTGGGGGCTTGGGGTCAACCATGACACCTTCTTTCACTTCTAATAGTCAAGTACCTCCCCAACTTATCCAAGTACGAAAACCTCCACCGACAAACCCGACCACAACAGAAACTCTCCCGTCTAGCCCTGAGATACCTCCCCCAGGCACCACAGTAAGAAACCCCCCCCCCCCCCCCCACCCAAAACCAAGTACACACCCAAACACACCACACAATCTACCTCAGTAACTTCACGCTACAACTTACGCCCACGACAAAAATATTTTAAAACCTCCAGAAAACACACCCTGCTAACCAAGTTCCGTAGGGCTGCCAGACCACTACCCTCCTCCTCCTCTTCTTCTTCTTCGTCAAATTCTCCTCCACAAAGGGAAAGAAGACGAATAATCACCAGTAAACACCATAAACCCTCTAACTATATTCCAGAAGTAACAACCCCCACCCCCCCACGAAAACACATACCTTCCCCTTCAACCTCATCCCCTCTCCACCCCCACCTCATTACCCCGAATGACCTGCTAGATCTACCCCCCCACCAAACACCCATAAAACCGCCTACTTCCACCACCAGCAAATCACCGACCTCACCAAAGAACACACCCCACACACGCCCCTACCCCCAAACCTCCAACTTAAATCTACACTCCCTACCCACCCGTCTAGCACCCCCCCCGCATCCACCCCTTCTCCTCCACTATCCCTGCAACCCCACCCACACATCAACCAACCTCCTCATCTCATCGAACACCCAACCAACCCCCCCAAAAAAAATCCCCCCCCAAAGTCACCCCTGAGAGAACCCCCATACATACCCCCACCAAATCCTCTTCCATTCCGCCTACCACCCTCACCCAACAAAATCCTCCACACGCATCTACCTCTCAAATAACCCCCGACCTCGCCCACAATAGATGCCCTTCACCTGTAAAACGTTCTTCCCCTCAATATAAAACATCGTCGAGCGATTCAAGTCCCACGACAAACATCTACCTTCCCACCAGGACCGCCAGAGGTAGAATAATCAACAGACCCATCAGATTTAAAGACGGTTATACAAAAACAACACCCTAATCTGACACTAAAGACCCAAGCCACACAACACACACACCCCCTTCTTCTCACACACCTCCTTCACGCACCTTACCTAAACCGATCTTGCGCATTGCCTCACTATATTTTCCCAGCCTACAACACTGCCCAAGAAAACTCCAAAAACCCCAGACTCATATTCCCCCTTCATCCCCTAAACCCCAGACTCATATTCCCCCTTCATCCCCAGCTCCGTTTTCGCGCGGTAATCCCTCTCCTTCGGTTAGTAACCCATTCACCACACTAAACAGACCTCCTGCCAATCCCACACACCTCACTCCGACCCCCACGGGGGAAAACTACAAACCATTCATACGAAAGGTTAAAGTAAAAAAAAACACAGGACACTTAGCCCGTCTACAACGCCCACATCAAGCCCGGGTAACCGCCCTCCACAACACAGAGGACACATTCCTACAGGTATACATTGACCTGCAAAAGAAACCTGACCCTCGTTCTCTTGCTTGGTGGGACCTTCTAAATACCCTCAAAATGACCCACCATGACTATGCTTCTTTTGACTTCACCCTTGAGGCTCGGGGACGAGCCTACAATGAAGGAGAGGGAAGTAAAATGCCCCAGAACGAGAAGCCCACCACAGAAGCCACGAGCGAACACCACACAGAAACACCCGAAAGAAAGGTCCACAGAACGAAAAGACCAGCTGACCGAGCCAACCAGTTCCGACAGGCCCAAGCCCGCAGGGCTAAGCAGCTCCAAACCACACATGCCTACCCCTTCTAAACACTGACCTTTTTTCCACACCTCACATACACTACCCCTCGTGTCCTACACCTCTACCTACGTGATGACGAACATAAATACACCTTAAAGTTAATACACCCATGCTCTGTCCCTAAGTTTAGGATATTAATATCAACATACCCTAAAATACCTTGTCTTGCCAGACTAAGTTTCTGAAGACCAATCGCCCCCATAAATCTATGTATCCAATCCTTAGGTTAAGTATTAATATCAACATACCCTAAAATACCTTGTCTTGCCAGACTAAGTTTCTGAAGACCAATCGCCCCCATAAATCTATGTATTCAATCCTTAGGTTAATTATCTTTATCCGCCATTATGTTCATCTTGTTGTAGGGTTGTAGGAACGCTAAAAGCAGTAACAAGAAATAGGGTGGTCAGTATGGAAGTGAAGAAGTCCTTGCATGACAGTGTGGTAATCCCGACACTGACTTACGGAAGCGAAGCATGGACGTTGGTTGAGAGACTCAGACCAAGAGTGAGAGCAGTGGAAATGAATTACTTAAGGAGTGCGTGAGGAGTTACATGGAGGGATAGACAGACTAATGAGGAAGTAAGAAGGAGGTGTGGTGTGGAGGTAGATGTGCTGGAAAGTGTGAAAAGGAACAACTTGAGATGGTTCGGCCATATGGAACGTATGGAAAGCGAGAGAATGACTAAGAGGGTGTACGAGAGCGAGGTGGAGGGACAGAGGGGGAGAGGTAGACCGAATATGAGGTGGAAGGATGGAGTGAGGAACTACATGAACGAAGGCGGTGCTGGTTGGGGGGAGGGGCGTCGACTGACTGGGGACAGAGGTGCATGGGGGCGGTTCGTTCGTGGCCACCCCTTCGGGGATCACGGCGTCAGGCAATAGATAGATAGATAGATGTTCATCTTTTCCATTTACTTTTCCACAATTGTTATACGTCTTCCACTCACCTCCTTCGTATCCACAGTCCACACTACTCCATTTTGCTTCGTGTCCTACACCTCTTACCCGCCAGACTCTACCTACATGATGATGAACAGGAATACACATTCATATTAAAACACCCATGCCTGTCCCTAGGTTGAGCCAATGCCAACCAGTCAGACAGCCATAAATCTATGTATGTTCTTCCATCCGAGAAGTAGTATGTTAAAACCCCATGTCCTAATTAATAAGAAACTGAGATACCCACGGGTACACCAGTGATATAGAACCATTGCCTCCGTAAGACCTAGACAGCCATGACTACAGATGTTAACCACCATGCTGTAACTCCAATTCTTACCCCAACCAGAGATTGTATAGATAACCTTTGTTACCAGTATCTATCATAGTACCTCGAAACAATAACGAAGTACCCCTACGAACTGCCGCTTTTCTTTGGTCTATATTTCATAGAAAACGCAGTTCCCAGGGACAACTAGACATACAAAAACTTGTGCCAACTAATAGTGTCCATAACCCCTCGTCTTGACGAGTAATAATACACCATGTTTTTCCCTACTTTATCCACAGTCAAGCACACACTTAGTTCACCTCCTTCTCCCCCCACAGCCCCACAGTCCACATGATTCTATCTTTTTCAGACTCATATACCACCCCATAGTTGCATCCCCCGGTAGCATTTGGCTAACGTACTTTCACTGTCCTTTCAAACTCCAAAATCAACTGTAGCCTAATGCCACCCCCACGCCCGGAGACCTTAGGGTCACATTTCCACGTAGCCCCCTGAACTTCCCCCCCTCTCATTAACACCCCGCGCTTCTCGACTCTTGTCCGACCTAGCCTCTCCCTCATACCTCTTGAAGGCCCTTGATTTTTCTGTTGCTAACGCTCTCCAACCTTTTATATATATACTCCTATCCAGCCTACCTTGCCTTAGTAGGCCGGAACAACATTAGAACTTTACTAACCCCTTGCATGCCATCTATTCCCTTACAACCCATTCACAACCCTGCACCCAATGGTCGTCGGTGCGAGGCTAGCCGCCTCGCCAGTAACTAACCTCTATTGCCATACTTCCAGATAAATGTGGCAGAGTTAGCAACCCAGTCTCCACCACACCCAGCAAACCATACAATTAACAACCAACCGATTAAAACCAGCTAGCCAAGGCACCTTCGGTTTTGGTATTAAAGACACCCACATCTGTCTCATAAACAGAGGGTTATTACAAACGCTGGTGATATGGCAAGCCCCTAGCCACAGCCGCCGGACGACCATCCCAGAGAGAGGGCGCCCAACTACCCCTTTTTACCCACCCGAGGAGGGAGACCCCCACCCCTGCGGAGGTATACCTGACCCCTGTTTTGACTTCCGGGTCATTGCCAGGTAGCACAGGAATTCTTCCTATCAATGAACTAACCATGCATGTCTAACCCCCTTACTAACCTCTATTTACCCACAATAACCCATTCACCTTTCTTGCATACTCGGATAATCAAATTAGCACCTCAGCTATACCATAGAATGAAGACTAAACAATATAAGAGAGACGCCCCTATCACAGCTGTCCCAGTCCTCCCCGCAAAGTAGATCCAGTCTCCCTCCCCTCAATACTTCCAGTATAGCCAAAATAGTACCTCTTACTAAGGCTCAGTTATATTAAAATGTGAAGGCTTCCTATAGCCATGTGCCACAACAGTAATCATCACCTTACCTAGTCCCCATAGCTATTGAGAGCTCAAATAATTCCATAAGACTCGAGATCCCTATGGCCTACAGGGTCCAAAAACCGAGCCTATAAACCCAGCTCCAGCCCCCAGTAAAATCAGTTGAAAGCTAGACACCAACCAGTGGCTAACCCCCCTGAAGTTAACCTCTAGCTCTACCCTTGTGTTGTTCCTGAGTTGTGAGATTCCAGAGCCGGCAGACTCCGTGGCAGAGATAAAATAGAAGCATCTGTCCACGTACAAGTATCTACGTGCACCTTATAACCTTCACACACACTAGTGGGTATATAAGCGTGTAGCCAGCACCGATCGCCAAGAGATCCGACTTGAGAACTTCCTACATTTGGACCACCTGGACGGCCGAGGAACCAGTCGTTAGCCCCCAACATCACGGACGCAAGATAACCAGGACCAGACCAACAAAATACTATCCAAGATTCACTTATTAGTACTAACGTGTTATAGTACTAATTCGAAATTCACTTATTAATCTTTCTATGAAGTGGCTATAACTTTGCCCAGTGTAATTCATATATAACCATTCCAATTTGGGAAGTACTAAGCGTATCAGTGTTCATTAATTAACAGGCGACATTAACTCTCGTAATTACCTTTATCCAGATATTAAAACCCTAGTGATATCTAACGTTCGCCCACTGATTTGTGTTCTACGTATTTCTGCCATAAGAATATAAAACTTAGATCAGTACCCCCCCTGAGGTTACTAGAATTCCCGTGTTCTACAAAATACGCGTGTCTAATTCTAGCTGTGAACTACTACTTGTGCACCAGACCTGCCAGTGATAAATCTAATTAGTGAAATTGAATCCATAAGTAACATTGAGGTCTTCCAGTATATACACTTGCGAACCAAACCAGTGATCAGAAGAGTATACCTGAACGTTGGAAGTGGGAGACTAGGCTCCATCCAGATCCACTAATGCTAGCGGTTCATTTCTATCATTTGTCTTGTACAAGTATTCCTATTTTCCTATGCTCCCTATTCATATACTTAAATAAACGTGATCGTGTGTCTTAAGATTGTTACCGTGTGTGTATTTTGTGTTCTCTATTCCTCATACCTTGTATTGTGCATGCAGCTTTATATACCCAGTCAGTTAGAGCCCACATTACCCAAGTTAATCCTGTAGAAAAACAGGGCATAACAATGTGTCATATGTTTCTTACTTATACACATTTTTAGGCCTCAAAAAGGCCCCAGAAACTGCTCAAATTTCAAAATTTTCCGGGGGGGCTTACAGCGCCCCCCCGGACCCCCCACCTGCTCAGGCTCGCTTCGCTCGCCACCCACCCACCTATCTATGCCAGGGCTACAGCCCCCCCCAAAATGTTACCCCTGGTGACGTCACTTGCTCTCGGGCATAGGCTGAGTGCCTGTACATTCCACCGCTCAACACGGTGAAGCCCGTGAGGTCTTGTTCCAGTCTGGGGAGTGAGACATGTGAAGCATCCATTCATGGCTCGAAGCAGCTCCATCTCTGAAGCGGCTGGTTGCTTCGTTCAAGTGCTTCACTGTCTCATCCTCCAGACTCAGACCCTCACTCTCAGAACGCCACCTATTGAGCAGTGAACTCACTAGGCATTGTCCCCCTGTAACATATTTTGAATATGGGAATATTCATACAGTGCTATTTAATCAGGGAACAATGAGGGTATTTTTTTGGCATTTCGGTGGGCTTTGTGGTAATGCACTGATTCACAAATTCAATCCAAATAATATATATCTTCCCATTGACATATCGAGATTTGAACCCGGGTCCATTGGATTACCAATCCAGTGGCATGACCACTCCACCACACCTCCCCTAGTAAAATAGCATAAGTATGATAGGTTAACAGCACAAGGACAATGTAAGCCCTATTCGTTTATTATCAATATCTCTGTTGATAGGAGTCTTTTTCATTTTGACTGAACACTAGCTTTCTCTTCCTTGGCTGCTGTGTGTAAGTGGAATTTAGGGGAATAGTCTTTCCTGGTGTTGGAGGGTATTCCATAATAATTGCTGCTACTCGCGCTTCTCTTTGTGCTGGTTTACGTGTCGTCTCTTTGTGCGCGCTTTTCTGTTGAGTCGTCTCCTCCTCTCTCCTTGTCTTCGTCTCCTTATTCTTCTTTTGGTCAGCTGGGCTTTGTGTAGTCTGAGGCAACTTCGCAGTCTTAGGCATGGTCGTGGTGTTGGCAGTATTTTGTTTCTTCTGATGTTCTCCTGGTGAGTTTGATTCAGTCTCTCCTCGATTGGTGGTGGGAAACTCCTGGTGAGTTTGATTCAGTCTCTCCTCGATTGGTGGTGGGGAAACGCTTTCTATGTTGTCCTTCCTCTTCCGTTTTCTGTCTTGGTTTTGTTTTAGTCTGCCCTTTGGTTCTTGAGGTTTCCTTCGTCTTTTGTAGGGACACTTTCTGTTTTCTCGGTATCTTAGTAAAGGTGACGAAAATACCTGTTGATTTAGTAATTGTGTCCACGGACTGCCACATGTGTTTGTAAATTTCATTAATCGATTTTAGGAGTATAGTTGGTTGTTGGAAGGAACATAATAATTGTAAAGGTGACGTAAATATCTGTTTATTTAGTAATTGTGAATAATATTGCTGTCCATACTTAGTGTACTCAAACTAGTATGAACAGTCTCGATGTTACGTAATCTGGGTTGATGTAGCGTTACGTATCATTCCGTAGTCTTAAGTTGAACGCTTCCATAACCTTGGTCAAACGTTCCATGATTGGGTAGAATATATTATTCTATAGTTGTATATGGGAAAGTATTGTAGGATTATAATTCCCATATATATATATATTTGTATTATTAAGATTGTTTACAAGTATCTCATTGTAAGGAAGATGGGACATTTTCCATATGTTATGCGCGTGCGCGGTATGTCACGACAGAGACAAACATAACGCGCTCGCGCACTCTCCAACCAACCTCCGTCCCAGCTACACACGCTAAGCCTTCTTTCTCCTAGTTATTTCACCAGGTGTTTTCGCTTCACTTTTCATCTCATACTCCATAGGTCACTACATCATCATCTTTGTTACTTAGCACAACTTAACGTAAATCCTAGCCTAGCCTATTGTAGCCTCTTTTCATACTCTGTTTACTATACTAACCACTTCCAGTCATCTAGCCTATTTTCCGCCATCCTCCAATCACCAGCTGAGTTCATCAAAGGGTAATATATTTCTATATGGTTAATGTTTCTTCAATAACAATAATATACAGTCCACTTATCTAAATTAGCCATGTAATTGGTCCTTAAATCTTTCACTAGTTTGCCCCCCCCCCCCCCCCTTTTTTTGTGGTTGGTGGTGGCCTAGCCTAAGTGGTTCATTTTTTTGTGCCATATTTCGTCTGTCCCTCATGGCCCAGGGCTTTTGGCGTCATGGTGCTGCGGGTGGTGGGGTAGGGGAAGATTATCCTGCGGTGGTTGATAGGCCTGCGTACCCAAGCCCGATTAGGAAGGTTTCTTTTTTTTTTTTTTTTTTTTTTTTTTCTATGTGATTGAGGGAGGCAAAAGGCATAACTGCCTATAGCGAGTGCCTCCCCCATAGTTGAAAGAGTGACAGGGCCAAAATCAAGGGACGTTCGAGCCAAAATGCCTGGACACACGGAGTTTGAAGCAATTTAAGTCATAGGAAGAGGGAAAGACTGATTCTGGGAGAGAGTTCCAGAGCTCAGCTGTTGAGTAGAAGAAAGTTGAGAGTAACGTTTCACTCTTGGGTTGGAGAGTTGCACAGAGTAGGGGTGGGATTGAGTTGCAAGACGGGTACCAGCCCTACGTAAAGGAGGTGGTATGCACTGGGATAGCTCTGAGGAACACTGATTTATAGTAGCGATAGAATAGCGAGAGAGATGCAACATTGCGGCGGAGAGAGAGAGATGCAGAGAGTTGGTGAGTGGACGGGAGTTAATGATACGAAAGGCCTTCCTTTCAACTTTGTCTAGGAGAGCAGTGTGAGAGGAACCTCCCCACACATGTGAACAATACTCAATACAAGGGCGCACTATGCCCCTGTACAGAGCAAGAAGCTGTGCAGGGGAAAAGAACCCCCTAAGGCGGTTGAGCACACCCAGCTTCTGGGATGCTGCCATAGCAAGACTGGTAATATAGTCCTTCCAAATGAGAGCAGAAGAAAAAGAGACACCAAGAATATTGAGAGAAGATGAAGGGTTGATTTTTGTATTGTTGAAGAATAAGGGATCCTGGGAGATCCTGACGGGTAGATAGATGGAGAAATTGGGTTTTGGAAGCATTAAAGTTAACAAGGTTTTCTCTGCCCCAATTGGAAATAGTATTTAGATCAGAAATTAAGAGTTCTATGGCTTCATTACGTTTGTCGTTGAGGGATTGCTGGCTGGGGCGTTCTGAAAAACTAATGGAGTAGTGCAAGGTTGAGTCGTCTGCGTATGAATGGATGGGAATTAAGGTACAGTTAAGGAGATCATTTATAAAAATTAGAAAGAGAATAGGAGATAGGACAGAGCCCTGAGGAACACCGGAGTTTATAGAGTGAGGAAGTGAACAATGGCCGTCCACAACCGCGGCTATGGAACGGCCGGAAAGGAAATTAGAGACAAAGGCACAGATGGAGGGATAGAAACCGAAGGAGGGTAGTTTAGAAATTAAAGATTTATGCCAGACTCTATCGAAGGCTTCGATATGTCTAGTGCAATAGAAAAAGTCTCACCGAAGTCCCGAAAGGAGGATGACCAAGAGTTAGTAAGATATGAAAGAAGATCACCAGTAGAGCGACCCTTAAGGAAGCCATACTGGCGATCTGAGAGCAGATTATGAGAAGAGAAATGCTAGAAATTTGGAAGCAAGAATAGTTTCAAAACTTTTAGAAAGACAAGAGATAAGAGCAATTGGACGATAGTTGGAGGGTTGAGAGCGGTCACCCTTCTTTGGGACAGGTTGAATGTGAGCAAACTTCCAGCATGAAGGGAAGACGTTAGAGGATAGACAGAGACGAAAAAGTTTGCCTAGGCAGGGAGTCAGCACGGAAGCACAGTTTTTGAGAACAACAGGAGGAACACCGTCCGGACCGTACGCCTTATTAGTGTTAAGCCCAGAGAGGGTAGAAAGTACATCTTTAGAAGAGATTAGGATATTAGGCATAAGTAAGAGAGAGGAGGGCGGAGAGGAGGGAATAGCACCGGAATCATCCAAGGTGGAGTTTCTAGCAAAAGTTTGAGCGAAGAGTTTAGCTTTGTCAGAGGAAGAAGTGATGGTTGTGCCATCAGAGTGGGAAAAGGGAGGGAAAGACGAGGAAGAGAAATTGTTGGATAGGTTTTTGGCTAGATGCCAGAAAGCTTGGGAAGAGCTAGAGTTGGATAGTTCAGTGCATTTACTATGAAAGAGTGTTTGGCAAGTCGAAGAACAGATTTGGCTTGATTCCGGGCAGAAACATATGAAGAATGAGAGTCTTGAGTTTTAAGGCGTCGGTACCGTTTGAATGCTTCCTCCTTATTGCGGACAGCAGTAGAACAGGCGTGAGTAAACCAAGATTTTTTAGCATTAGTCTGAGAGAAAGAATGGAATGTATGCTTCCATGCCCGATAGGATTACCTCGGTAATGCGTTCAGCACTCTCCGAGGGTCCTCGGCCATGGAAGCAGAAATCATTCCATGGGAAATCAAAGAAGTACTGCCGAAGAGCCTCCCAGTCGGCAGCGCCAAAGTGCCACAAGCGCCGCCGGCTAGGAGGATCGGGTGGCTGTACTGGAGAGATAGGACAGGTGACAGAGATAAGTTTATGGTCGGAGGAGCCCAAAGGAGAGAAAAGATCGACAGTATAAGAAGAAGGGTTAGAAGTTAGAAACAGGTCAAGAATGTTGGGCCGATCTCCGATGCGATCCGGGATACGGGTTGCTGAACTAACTGCTCTAGGTCATTTAGGATAGAAAAGACGTAGGCTTGTTCACCAGGTGGATCAGTAGTGTGAGAGGAGAGCCAATGGCGGTGGTGAACGTTGAAATCTCCTAAGATGGAGATTTCTGAGGAAGGAGAAATGGATAGAAGGTGTTCCACTGTAAGTTTAGATAGTCAAAGAATTTGGGAAAGTTGGTAGAGTTAGGGGAAAGATAGACAGCACAGAAATTTAGTAAGAGAATGACAGGAAAGTTTGAGCCATAAAGTTGAGAATTCAGAGGAGTCGAAATCGGGAACACGAGAGCAAGTGAGTTTTGTTGTGCACATATGCACAACATCCGCCTTTGGCTTTGAAACTAGGATAGAGAAAGTAGGAGGATACAGAGAAGGGGTTGCTGGATGTTGCTACAGACACCTGAGTTTCGGTGAGGAAGAGAAGATCAGGTTTGTAGGAGGAGAGATGGTGCTCAACAGAGTGAAAGTTAGAGGAAAGTCCGCGAATGTTGCAGAAATTAATAGAAAGAGTAACAGGCTAAGGCCCAGGTAATTGTGTGGGGTCGTCAGGGGATGGTCGGTCGGGGTGAGGGGCATTTATGGTCCCCCCCCCTGGGGACTCCGAGGCTGGGCTACAATTCATCATTTTTTTTTTTTTTAATTTTGGTGTGGAAGAATGAAGTGTGGTGTGCATGTTTAGTGAAGTGGATAGGAGGAGGAGGTGTTTGTGAGAGCTAGCTGGATTGCTCTCAGTGTAAATGAGGCACAAAGAAAATCAGTAAGAGAGGCCAAGCAAGTGAAACAGGAGTTCCAGCGACTCTTTATCACATGCCTATAACCTCACCTGGGTCTAGCCCTGATCGATTGGTGCCTACAATCTCCCCACCAAAGGTGGCAAAGGTGGCAAGGTGGCAATTTTAGGCCACTCCTACGTCAGGGATTTGTACGTGGACCAAGCCGTCCACAGGCCTTTCTTTTTCGTGACTCCTCTGGCCCACGTCAGCACCTTGAGGTCAACAGAAGCCTGGGGTCAGTTTTTAGAGCTGAAGCCCGACTTGACCTTCTTGGTGATAGGAGGAAACGAGATAAGGAGCGGGGTCAGTCCGAGAGGGATTGCGGAGGGGATTGAGGTCCTAGCTGAGGAGGTGGTGCGGCTCTCGGGGGGAGAAGTCCGGGTGATTGGGGTAGAGAAGCGGCAGGCTCCACGAGGGGTCTCTACGGACGAGTTTAACCGCATTAGAAATGCGGTTAACCGATGGCTAAAGCGCCATATCCCATTCACCCGGGAGCGCTATCAGTCCATGAATACCTCTGAGGCTGACTTCAGTCCCGACGGGGTACACCTCACGCATGAGGCATCAAAGCGTCTCTATTCGGAGATCCTGGCCACCTGTCGTCGGTGCTTTGGGCAAGACGAATATGCCATGGTCGCCAGGTCATACGACGAGATGTTTGCCCACCATGACGTTAGAGTTGATCAACAAAATCAGTATAGCTTAGATTAATAATCCTTCAAATCGATACAGTATATTAATTAAATTTTGATTGTAAACCCTTTAGGCCCAAATTATATAATAATTGATTGGCACTAAGATTCAAATCATCCATACTGTATTGTATAATAATTACAAAAGTTAAGGTTATTCATTCTATATCAAATTTATACTGTCCAATAACTTCTTTATTGATTCACATGTCTTTCTAAAATCTTCTCTCGTCATGTGCCCTGGAGGTGGGGTATATGATAGCTGATAGGCTGAGTGTGTGTTAATCCAACTCAAAACTTTTTTCCTTGTGACTTCTTGAGATGAACTTTTCTTGTGTACAATTTTCACATTTATTAAATTTCATAATATAAAATTAGCGGTACCCATTGAGTTTAGCCTGTTTCAATTACCCTATAGGCTCTCTCTCTCTTAAAATTCTTGAATTTATTATAACTTTAAATGGTACCTCTTTTTTTACATCTAGAGATTTTTGGCCTATAGGCCAATTTTCCCTCCCTAAATTTCCCTCCCGGCTTTTCTTAACTTATGGTGTAATGATTCTATAATTTCATAACTATTATGTAAGGAGTTAAATTGAAAAGCTCCAGATTGCTAGTCTACATTGCGCACAATTCTTATTCCGCATTTCGTGAGGGTGTTTTATTTTCGGCTCGCGATTTAATTTGATTTCTCGGAGTACTGTATTGTTGGCCGCAACTTATTCGGTCTGGCATTGATAGTTTGATTTAACGTCAATAGATTTCCTTCCCGTATAATCATGGCTAAAAGTGTACAAAAGCGTCGGGCTGGACTTAAGGGCTCTTTGACGGTCTTGACCTCTGATATTGACGAATTCCTTGATTCGGCGTCTAGAGTGGAGGTGGAGGCCAGGTTGCTCAGTATTCAAAAGCAATTTGACAAGTATGAGGTCACACAGGAGGACCTGGCCGACACCTACGAGGACGCCGAGTATATCGAGGTGATAAGAGAGGATACCTTATATATGGAGGGCATACAAGTAATCGTTGCCACACTGAAGGGGATCTTGATTACAGAGGTCAAGAAGGAGGTCAAGAAAGAGCCAAAGAAATCCGCAGTCAAATTACCACATCTTACTCTTCCAAAATTTGAAGGTGAAGCCACCATGTGGTCGGGATTTTGGGAGATGTTCAAGTGTACCATCCATGACAATCCAGACCTCACAGACATACAACGCTTCACCTATCTAAAGGGTCAGCTTCAGGGTGATGCACATAAGCTAGTTGAAGGATTCATTATCGAAAGTGCAAGCTATGCCCCAGCAATTGAGCTCCTGCAAGAGACATATGGGCATCCAGATCGAATCAAGGCAGCTTACGTTACCAAATTCAATCAATTAGTGTCACCCAAACACCAAACTGACCTGAAGGACTTCTATGCCAATACAGAGAGTGTGATGAGGTCAATCATTAGCCATGGTATTTGTCTGGAGGAATTTTGTGTGGTGACTCTTGTCAATAAGTTACCATCACCACTAAAAGAAACCATAAAACGGGAAATGGGAGACTCGAGCCTGGATTATAAGAAATTCACTCATTGCCTCCAGGCTGAAGTGTACAATATGGCGGGTCAAGATAGAGTAGGGGGTACACCCATGGCTACGGCAACATTTACCGCCCAAAGTGAGTACAGGAAATTCAACTGTGTTCTGTGTAGTGGCACCAATCATTTATGGTACAAGTGTATGAAGTATAAGACAGGGCCTCTTAAAGTTAAAAGAGCCCGTCAACTACGTCTCTGCACTGGGTGCTTGTCAAAAGACCATGGCCATTCGGGTTGTACTAATCCTAACATAAGAAGCTGCAAGTTTTGTAAGGGCAAACACTTTCATTCCCTGTGTACACAAAAACAAGGGAAAGAAAGTAGACCAGCGGAGGATAACACCAAGAGAGAGCAGACTGCTGCTACTTCAACTACAATGTCCGTTGCCACAGGTAAAAATACAGTAATCTTGCCCACCGTACAGCTGCCGGTAAAGGGTAAGGATAATAATTGTGTTAAAATTAGATCGCTACTTGACCAATGTTCTCAGAGGACCTTTGTGAAGTCTTCTGTTCTATCCTCCCTTTCCTACATTTCTAAAGGAACTGAGGAGTTATGTCTTCACGGATTTACCGGGAAACAGGCCTCTAGGGAATATAATGTTGTGGCACTGCAATACAAACACAGAGGTAAATTTCATCATCTAGACGCAATAGTAGTAGATGAATTGCCAGAACATAAAGGTGAACTTAACCTAAAGTCTAAACTGGTTAGTTTACAAAGTAAAGGCATCAAATTAGCCGATCCTCACGCAACGGACACAGATCAGCTGGAGCTGCTCATCGGTGCGGATCACTACTACGATATAGTGCGACCTGGGTATAAAAGGTCAGGTAGCCTAATTCTGCTTCCTACCAAGTACGGGTACGCCATCAGTGGTTCATATGTGACACAGCCTACCAGCTCCAGCACAGAAGTAATTACTGTATTGAAAGTAGCAGTAACACCAATGGACGAATACATGTCCACTGGTAATATTCCACCATGCAAAAATGACTTAAATGTTTTGTGGGAATTAGATCATATCGGGATAACCCCTAAGGAATACTCACTGGTTGAGCGGCAAGCACTATCGTCGTATGAGGATACCGTTACCTACGATCCCGACAGCCAGCGGTATAAAGTGAGATTGCCCTGGAACAATTCCAAGGATCAGCTGCCATCTAACAAGGGTTTGGCCATAGGCCGTCTTCGGGGACTTCAGAAAAGATTCCTCAAGGAGCCTGACTTTTGCGAGGAATACTCAAAAGTCATAAAGGAACAGGTGTCCCAGGGTTTTATAGAAGAGGTGCCTTTTGATACATCGGATACCGGGCATTACTTGGCTCATCATGGTGTGGTCAAGGAGAGCAAAACTACGCCAGTGCGTATTGTCTTCGACTGTTCCGCCAAGATGAGTGAACGTCATCCTAGTCTTAATGACTGCCTGTACACTGGACCCTCACTGGTGCCAGATTTGGCGCAGGTTTTGCTTCGGTTTCGACTCGGTAAGTATGCCTGGGTGTCTGATATTGAGAAGGCATTTCTAATGTTAAGACTCCATGAAGACGACCAGGACTATACGCGATTTATGTGGCCCAAGTATCCGAGGCAACTGGATTCTCCCCTAATTTGTTACCGGTTCCGGGCAGTTTTATTTGGAGCGACTTGTTCCCAATTCCTTTTAAACGCCACCATTTTGAAACATTTGTCTTATGTCAGTGCAGATCCGCAGATTATTCATCAGATTCGGTCAGGGTTGTACATAGACAATTTACTGGGTACAGGCAATGAAGATTTCCTGGTTGATACCTACGCTGTAGTCCGAGAGGTTATGAATGACGCCCATCTACATTTGCGTGAATGGGCGACTAATAATTCTGTTTTGCGGACTGTACTGCAACGGGATGGTGTGGCGGCTGTACAGCAGGAACATGTTAGAGTGCTAGGGTTGTTTTGGAAAACGGACACCGATACCCTCTCATTCGGTGTTCAGTACGCGCAATATTCGCAGATTACAAAACGAATTTGCTTGAGTATGACGGCTAAACTTTTTTACCCCTTGGGGATAGTTCTACCGGTGTCTATCAAATCGAGATTATTCCTTCAGCAATTATGGAGGATAAAATTAGGTTGGGATGAGGTTTTGACTGGCGATCTGGTTCAGGAATGGGAGGACATTATTTCGGATCTTCGTCTCTGTAAGGATTTTAATTTTCCTCGGAGAGTTGTCATGGACCATCCTGTTTCCATTCATGCCTTCTCAGACGCTAGCAAGGTCGCATACGGCACCGCCATATACTTTGTTGACACAAGTGGCAGCCGTCTAGTCATGGCAAAGGCGAAAGTCGCCCCGATCAAATCCCTTTCCATCCCAAAATTAGAGCTGACTGCAGTTCTGTTGGCTGCTAGACTCGTTCACTTTGTAGAGGAAACTTTTAAAAATTTGCTAAATATCTCGGAGACAGTTATATGGAGTGACAGCCAAATTACGCTCTACTGGTTACATAGCCGTAAGAAGCTACCAGTGTACGTCACCAACCGTGTCGACGAAATTCGTACCCTGCTCCCAACCGCACAGTACCGGTATGTGTCTACCAAAGAGAATCCAAGTGACTGCATTACTCGTGGTGTCTCTGCTAAATTTCTCAAATCTTCTGCGTTGTGGTGGAATGGCCCATGCTGGCTTAATGATCCCAACGAATGGCCAGAGAATATAGATTTGAGCGAGCAACACACTGCTATTGTGGCACCGGTAATTGACTCGGTGCCTGACGAAGACACACGGTTATGGGACTGGGATAGATTCAGCAGCTATGAGAAGTTACAACGTGTTACAGCATGGGTGATACGATTTGTAGAAAATGTAAAAGCAAAAATTAAAGGCCCACAGGTAGTGCTTACCTCAAAGTGAAGGAGATCAGAATTGCAGATAAATTATTACTTAAGCTCTGTCAACAAGAAATATATACGCAGGAATATAAATTACTGGTTAAGGGAACAAAGTCTAGGAATAACCTGATCAACCAGTTGGGCTTACACTTGAAGGGGGACTTGATACATTGCGGAGGCAGATTACGATTGGCAGCCCTCTCTGAGGCAAGTAAGTATCCAATACTACTGCCCCCCAATCATCCCCTCACCCATCTTATCATCGATAGGTGTCACCGACTCTGTTGTCATTATGGGGTTGGTCATATAGTCACCTATGTAAGACAACGATGGTGGGTGCCTAGAATCAGGCAGGTGGTCAAGAAAGTCCTTCGCAAATGCTTAAAGTGTAGAAGAGTACAGGGAACACATTATGATCCCGTCGGAATTCCTCCCTTACCAAACCTGCGAACTACCCCAGGTGACTCTTACAAAGTTACCGGGGTTGACTACAGTGGAGCAATCCCTGTGAAAGATTCACCCAATCTTAAGGTGTATATGATACTTTTCACTTGTGCTGTTACCAGGGCAATTCACCTGGAACTGGTCACCAACCTCACTTGTGATAGCTTCCTACATGCCTTCCGAAGATTCTGCAGTAGACAGGGATATCCGCGTATCATGCTGAGTGACAATGCAAAGACTTTCATAGGGGCATCTACATATCTCAAAGAAGTGAGCAACAATCCTAAGATGCAGACCTGCCTAGCGGATGTAAATTGCGAATGGCGTTTCATTCCCGCCAGAGCGCCTTGGTTTGGTGCCATATGGGAGAGAGCCATAGGCATCGTGAAGGCGGGTCTGTAGAAGGTGTTGGGTAGAGCTCTCATCTCGATTGAGGAACTCAACACCATACTCTTGGAGATTGAAGCCACCGTAAATGATCGCCCTCTATACTATGCTTCTGGTGATTTGGAAGGCCTTACCCCAATCACACCCTCAGTACTGGTAAGTGGATACAGACTGCGGGATCTTCCTGAAGAGCATGACGAGGATACTATGGAAGATCCAGACTACATAAGTAAGGACGTGATATCGGCCCGCTACAAATACATTCGTAAATTATCGCGAGATATTTGGCATCGCTGGTCAACAGAATATCTGGTGACTTTAAGGGAAGCGCAAAAGAATAAACTAACACCATTAAAAGGTCAATGGCCTAGGGTAGGGGACGTGGTAACCATCCATGAGGAGGGCCCGCACTCATTTTGGAAATTGGGTTGGATAGAGGAGTTGTTACCAGGTCGTCATGGTGAGGTTCGGGTAGCAAAGGTTCGCACCAGGACTGGAGTAATCACACGGCCAACAGTCCGACTATATCCTCTTGAGGGTGACCTCGATCGCAAGGACACCCCCTCGGATCAGTTATCCATTGAAGTCCCCTCTCTGGCTTCTACTTCGGCGCAGCCTGTTGACGCGTCTGGCGAACGCCCACGTCGACAGGCAGCCATGATATCCTCCCAAGCTTGGCGGGATAAGATTGCCTCCGGGCAAATCTAATCATGTAAATTTTGTATATTTTCTGTTGGTGGGAATATGTCCATACTTAGTGTACTCAAACTAGTATGAACAGTCTCGATGTTACGTAATCTGGGTTGATGTAGCGTTACGTATCATTCCGTAGTCTTAAGTTGAACGCTTCCATAACCTTGGTCGAACGTTCCATGATTGGGTAGAATATATTATTCTATAGTAGTATATGGGAAAGTATTGTAGGATTATAATTCCCATATATATATATATATTTGTATTATTTAAGATTGTTTACAAGTATCTCATTGTAAAGAAGATGGGATACATTTTCCATATGTTATGCGCGTGCGCGGTATGTCACGACAGAGACAAACATAACGCACTCGCGCACTCTCCAACCAACCTCCGTCCCAGCTACACACGCTAAGCCTTCTTTCTCCTAGTTATTTCACCAGGTGTTTTCGCTTCACTTTTCATCTCATACTCCATAGGTCACTACATCATCATCATTGTTACTTAGCACAACTTAACGTAAATATCTAGCCTATCCTAGCCTATTGTAGCCTCTTTTCATACTCTGTTTACTATACTAACCACTTCCAGTCATCTAGCCTATTTTCCGCCATCCTCCAATCACCAGCTGAGTTCATCAAAGGGTAATATATTTCTATATGGTTAATACTTATCTAAATTAGCCATAATTGCAGAGGGGATTTAAGAACGCGGACCTACTAATTGTTTAGTAGTACGGTCATGGTGACGTAAATATCTAAGGATTTATTATTCGTGTCTAATATGATAAAGGTGGTTTGATCTTATGAAGGAAATAAGTGTTGTTTCTAATATTGCCACGGTGAGGTGGGAATTTATAGATGAAATCCTCGGTCCTAATATTGTTAAGGTGATTGAGGGATAGTAATAATATAGTTTTGTCAAGCATTGTAAAGATAGTGATGTGCCTTTGGCTCGAAGTCGAAGTGAATCAAGACTCTGAATAGCGATTGTCCAAATAGGTGGTAATGGGAATGTAACAATTCCGAAGTGCAAACTATAGTGGGCCGTTGTAGGTATTCAAAAAATAGCTTGAACTCATTTTGATCCAAACAGAGAATCAATTGCTATGGAGATTATGGCTACCATGGGAGTTTATTAAATAAAAATACAAACTTCTAAACAACTGTCGAATTATTCCAACCCTAGTAGAACAGTGTATTTAGAAATAAGTACAACAATTATTATTACTGTAATGTCAGTGGCCTAGAAGTAAAGAGCGAGCATAAGCATGTCTTTTTGGAATGAAGATAAATCTCTCAAAAGAATATTCCCCACGCATCCTACTGCGTGTCATACAAGGCGACTAATAGGGGGGATGGCGTTAGACTTGCGGACCAACAGCCATCACTATACAATGAAGCCTTGTTATTGGCGCTGGCATTGTTTTCATATGACAGCGCTATGACAGGGCTTCATTTTTCTAGTCCAAGTTGCCTAATAGTGGCACACTAGCGGTGGATGTCGATCCCTCCGGACCCGGACCCGGACCCGGACCTGGCGCCTTGGGCCCAACCTGGACGAAATGGATCCAGAGGGTACAGTGCGTAGTGTTTCTCCGGACTGGCACTCTCCGCCCAACAGTATAGGGGCCCGAACCTGGTGGTAGCGCTCCAGGAGGCTGCCCTGTCATTGGGTGAAAAATACCAGACCAGTCGCAGTGGCGTGTACGCGCACGGGTTGCGTCCCTGCGGCTGGTTCTGGTGGGGCGCACCGAGGCCACTGGATCCTACCCCCTTGTAATCTCTTGGGGGAAGGTGCTGGGAATTATCCCCGGGGTAGACTGGAGCCGGAATTATGGGGGTGGTGATGCCCATTTGCCAGCCTAATCACCAATTATGACTAAACCTAAAGAGAAACAACGTAAGTCCGATGATCCAAAACCGCACAGGATACGGAAAAATGCCCCCCACAGTCTCAAACTTGCTAGTGTGAATGTTGGTAGTTTGAATCTGCGTGCAAATGAAGTGGCTGAGATGTGTAAGAGGAGGCGAGTGGACGTCTGCTGTACCCAGGAAACACTCTGGAAAGGGTATGGGGTACAGTGGATTGTTGAAAGAAGGAGAAGGTATAGGATCTACTGGAAGGGGGTTGAGACTGATAAAGCGAAAGAAGGAGTGGGTGTTCTGGTGGCTGAAGAGTGGGCGGAAAGCGTGCTTCAGATTATGAGAGTTAGTGAAAGACTGATTGTTTTGAAGTTGAAAGTTGGTGAAAGGAAATGGTTACAGAAGGAAGAATCTGGAAGGCGAATATATAATGGAGTCCTGCGTTGCACTCAACATGGTTGTGTGTAACACGAAGTTCAAGAAAAGACAGAGCCATCTGGTCACATATAACTCTGGGGTATCCTTAGCCAGATAGATTACTTCTTGGTTAACAGGAAAGACTGGAAACTGGTTCGGGATGTAAAGGTCATCCCGAGCGAAGAATGTATCCCCCAGCATAAGGTACTTGTGTGCGACATGAGCTTATACAGAGATCCTGAGTGCAAGAAGGTATACATGCCCAAAAGGAGAGTGTGGCTGCTGAAGAACAAGGAAGTTAGGGATGGGTTTCATAGTGAACTGGAGGAAATTAATAGAAATAAGGAAGCTAGGCCTAGCGATGTAAATAGTCAATGGAATTTCCTTAAGCATAGCCTTCTCGCTGCCACAGACAAAATCTGTGGAAAAACAAAGGGTCACCTCAGGAATAAGACCTCCTGGTGGTGGAACGATGAGGTAGAACATGCTGAGAAAGAGAAAAGGAGATGCTTCAAAGCATGGAAGAAGGGAGGCAGTAAGGAGGAATACCAGGCAGCTAAACGAACTGCCAGAAGAGTTATTTACAATGCTGAAATAGGCATTAAGGACCTGGTCCTCGAACAAGTGTGTAACACTGATAATCCCAATGGGATCTTCAACCTAGATAGGCAAGTTAAAAATGACAGTAGGGATATTATAGGTGAACAGTGTGTTAGAAACGATAATGGGAAGATTGTGCATGCAGAAGATGAAATCATAGAAGCATGGAAGGCACACTATGAACGATTGCTAAATGTAGAGTTTGAATGGGATAAGGAACAGCTTATTATCGAAAAACCAATATTTATTAGTGGCCCCTCCATCATTGACGAACATGCCTATTACATAAGGCATCTTCTGTATTATAAAATTTCTCCGTAGTATTCATTGCAGGAAATTGTGCTAAAAGCCAATAGTAGTGTTACGACAATTATTGTTGTAAGTAGCTTTGGCTGTGAAGCAATAGATTTTTGAGAAATCTCGGTAGTGGCAACTACGACTTTTACTTTTGCAGTAATTACTTCTGCATAAGTACACGAGTTCAGTACTTCTACGAATGTACAAGAATTCATTTATGTTTGGTTATATTTTTAGGAATATATCCACTAGTTAATGGGGTTTATATGTGCACATGTAAACTTATAAGTTTTTAGTTTTCACCACTTACTTTAAGTGGGGTGCCTTCTTAACTAGCAGATCTGTGCACAGAGTCTCAGAGTTAACCCTTTTTCAAGCAGGCTTCTTTGAAGCACGCTCCTGCTTGTACCCCTTTTTTGAAGATTTAGGCTGTATAAAGTTTATGCACCCGAATATCTCTTTTTTACAAAAGTAAGAATACTATGTGGTTGTTTGATTATCTGTTTTTCTAGAGTTATGATATGATTACGAATGTCCCCCTCCAGTCTTAGAAATCAGGCATGTTCGTCAATGATGGAGGGGCCACTAATAAATTATAGGTTTGACTCCTGTAAGGAGATAAAGAAAACCTAATATTTAGTAGTGGCCCCGTAATCATTGACGACTGGGGCCCTCCCGACCATCCCCTTCCCATTCGTTGATGTATTAAGGATTTTGGTTTACTTGATATGTCAGTGAAGGAAGAATGACGCCTGAATCAGCGTCTGGTCAAAGATCCACACAAGTACATCTACGATATGATGGAAAGCTTATTGGATAGTTATTCTTATTTTCTTTTTGTTTTTTATTTTTTACGAAGTTTTTTCGTAGTGAGAACCCAATTCATAATGACTGAAGCCATGAGTGAGGTCGCGTGCGCTCATGATGAAGGCTCCTCAGATTTTAAATGCTCTGCACGGTAGATTCAAACTACGGCGGATTAGTGTTTGAAGAGGATACCTTATGTAATAGGCGGTGCAGTCAGTGTGACATAGGACAACCTAGACCCCTCCGGAGTATGTGTTCGGAACATACGAGCTGTGATACTGGTTGTAGGCATTGTATTATAAAATTTCTCTGTAGTATTCATTGCAGGAAATTGTGCTAAAAGCCAATAGTAGTGTTATGACAATTCTTGTTGTAAGTAGCTTTGGCTGTGAAGCAATAGATTTTTGAGAAATCTCGGTAGTGGCAACTACGACTTTTACTTTTGCAGTAATTACTTCTGCATAAGTACACGAGTTCAGTACTTCTACGAATGTACAAGAATTAATTTATGTTTGGTCATATTTTTAGGAATATATCCACTAGTTAATGGGGTTTATATGTGCACATGTAAACTTATAAGTTTTTAGTTTTCACCACTTACTTTAAGTGGGGTGCCTTCTTAACTAGCAGATCTGTGCACAGAGTCTCAGAGTTAACCCTTTTTCAAGCAGGCTTCTTTGAAGCACGCTCCTGCTTGTACCCCTTTTTTGAAGATTTAGGCTGTATAAAGTTTATGCACCCGAATATCTCTTTTTTACAAAAGTAAGAATACTATGTGGTTGTTTGATTATCTGTTTTCTAGAGTTATGATATGATTACGAATGTCCCCCTCCAGTCTTAGAAATCAGGCATGTTCGTCAATGATGGAGGGGCCACTAATAAATTATAGGTTTGACTCCTGTAAGGAGATAAAGAAAACCTAATATTTAGTAGTGGCCCCGTAATCATTGACGACTGGGGCCCTCCCGACCGTCCCCTTCCCATTCGTTGATGTATTAAGGATTTTGGTTTACTTGATATGTCAGTGAAGGAAGAATGACGCCTGAATCAGCGTCTGGTCAAAGATCCACACAAGTACATCTACGATATGATGGAAAGCTTATTGGATAGTTATTCTTATTTTCTTTTTCTTTTTTCTTTTTTACGAAGTTTTTTCGTAGTGAGAACCCAATTCATAATGACTGAAGCCATGAGTGAGGTCGCGTGCGCTCATGATGAAGGCTCCTCAGATTTTAAATGCTCTGCGCGGTAGATTCAAACTACGGCGGATTAGTGTTTGAAGAGGATGCCTTATGTAATAGGCATGTTCGTCAATGATTACGGGGCCACTACTAAATATTAGGTTTTCTTTATCTCCTTACAGGAGTCAAACCTATAATCTGGACCCCCTCCTTTGATAGCACCAGCTGTAGTGAGAGACGCAATCAATAAAATGAAGGACGGTAAAGCTCCAGGGTGCTCTGATATTGTTGCTGAGATAATAAAAGCCTCAGGGGAGACTGGTGTCAGCTTAGTCACTGAGATCATAAACACCATTATTAAGGATGAGAAAATCCCTGAGGATTGGCACAAAAGTGTAATAGTAAATATATACAAAGGAAAAGGCGATGCTCTAGATTGAGGTAATTATAGGGGCCTGAAAATGCTTGACCAAATCATGAAAGTCTGATGCTATCTTCATAGTCAGGCAGATACAGGAAAAATACTTACTAAAAGGCAGGGATCTTTACTTTGTGTTTGTAGACTTGGAGAAGGCCTTTGACAGGGTGCCTAGAGATGTTGTGCAGTGGGCTATGAGGAAACTTGGTGTGGAAGAGTGGCTAGTGTGTGTGATAATGAAGATATTTATTAGTGGCCCCTCCATCATTGACAATATGCCTATTACATAATAGCTCTCTTTCAAGCGCCCGCGTCAGCCTGTTTGAAACAACCCGCCACAGGGAGAAAGAGTGCCGACATCATAAGGGTACGCTCATTCTCTTATGGAATCGTCATTATGATTGGGTAGTGGGTACTCACTACGAAAAAACTTTGTTAAAAATACAAAATAAAAATCTACTTAAGAAATGCTATTATAAAGCTTCCCAACTTTTGTGGATGTCTTGCTGTGGATTCTTATCCGAGACGCTGAACTGAGTCGCGTCATCCTGCCTTCTCTTCCTTGTGGTCGCGCCGAGTAGACGTGCCTAGTCCGTCCTTCACTTCATTCTGCATTCTTTCGTCTCTAGTGATTCTTTTGCTCATATGTATTTATCTGAGATGTTCCAGAATAGGTTTAGATTAGTTAGGACGGCCGGCCCCATTGGCACGTCCACAGGAAGTGTTAAAATAGGGTACAGTGTTAGGCATCCATGTGGTCCGCTTGGGACACGCTTACCTTTGTTTTTATATTTTTGTTTTTAGCTCTAGCTTTGCTGTTACCTAGTTATTTAGGAGGCTATATATACGCAGAGCTGAATTACTTGCCATCTACCAGATGGGGGTAACGTGTGTTATAATTATTTAGCAGACGCTCTGGTCTAAGCGTTGTCCCACGTGGTGGGGAACTTTCCAGAGTCCGAGTTTGCCTTTTTTTTTCCCTTCTGGTGTGGGGCGACGCGTGTTGCTGGTTGCTGTGTCGTCTTGGGAGGTAAGGTTGTCGTCTTCGTCGTGCTACTTACCGTCTGCCTCGTGGCCAGCCTCAGTTATGGGTATTTATCTATGGCTAGGGGGTATTATTAATTGCTTAATTATATAATAAGTGTTAGCCTTAAGATATGTCATTCGTTATCATGTGGTGCTATTATACATGATTGAAGGATGTCAGGAGACGTTCTGACTTATTTGGTGTGGGTTTTGTGAGTGGCTGCCCTTGCCCGGACAAGTCAGCACTCGCAGGGTTTGGTGTTTCCCTCCGGCGATCTTTTTATCGGGCATTGTTGCCGGAGGCTCGCCTCGAAGGCGGGCAGGGAATAGATCCAATAAACCCGGCGTGGTCAGTAGCACCACTAGACTCCCGGCGGAAGTGAAGGTTCAAAAAGGGAGTGTTTTCGGCCCGGCCGAAAAGAACTCATCTATACAGATAGCCTCACACGGCGTAGAACGACTTAAACTCCGCCCAGCGGAAAAGTCCAGTGGGGTAATTAACTATCACTCAGGTCTTAGATGATCCGTTAGTTAATAAAACATCCTAAAGGATTAATCTAAAAGTATGGGTCGGTGACACATGGTCATAGATAAGCAGTTATTAACCTTCATAGAAAAGGTCTTCGGAGTCTTTTCAAAGAAATGTACGACGGGAAATTAGAGTAGCAAATCGTTGATACATCTAGTTTTCCGGCGTATTTGGGGTAAAGTGGTATGTGAATGTCTCGGTTTATCCTTATGAGCATTGAATCCTGGAAATGTTCTTTCCAGATCACAGCACTACAACCTCGGCACAGGACACAAGGAAGGGGGCCGATCCCGGCGGGGAGGGGGGGGGGGGGTCGTTTTGTCACCATCATGCCTCTAGTCACCCTGTGCTTCACTCCTACGTGTTTATGAATTCCGGTCTTTAACCATAAACTCTGTGTTAAATGTGTTAAGTGTCTGGACCGCTCCAGAGGCGTCTGGATATCCAACAAATGCGGAATTTGCACAGACCTCAGTAGTGGTCTTCTTGATCAACGGGATCAGTCATGCCTAGTAGCCTTGCAAGAGATTAAATCTACTTTTAATAACTACACCAAAGACATAGCTCATAAAGCACTCCATTGCGATGATGAAGCGCTTTGGGACCTGTTGATTAATAAATCTCAAGTTCATAAAATTCCTCCTTCCCAGTCAAGTTCTAAGTCTAAAATTAAGCCTAAAGTTCTTTCGAAAGCAACAGTAAGCAGTAGTGACAGTAGTGACTCGTCAACTCAGGCAACCCCCCCCCCCCCCCGGCCGCCGCAAGAGAGCGCAGTCACCATCTCCACGAGACGACCAACCAAGGTCCAGGTCGAGATCGCCTCTCAAGAGGTCTACGAAGTCATCGGCAGAGACTTCAAAGACTCATAAAGGGGGTATCCCACTGTGCGATTTTTCGATGGCGAACGCCCAGCGACAGAGGGCGACAGGATTTTTTTGTCTATGTTCCAAAAATAGCCATATTCGCTCCAACATTCTCCAATTGTCGCCAAAATCGCACAACGGTCGCCCTAGCTTCGCCCGTGTTCGCCCAGATTCACCCAGATTCGCCGTTAAATTTTAAGCATACCCAAAAAACGGCGGCGAACTGAACATTTTGGCGAATGTTCGCGAATATTCGCCCTTTGTCTCACTTCATTCACCCTTGGTCGCACTATAGTCGCACAATTCGCACCAATTCACACTGATTCGCCAATTTGCAAATTCCAATTATTGGCAACGCTGCTTTTTGAACGAATAGGGCGACAGTAGCGCGCAAGTAGCGCTAATGCAGCGAATGTGTCGACTAATTATTGCCAATGCCATACGAATGACATGCGGCATGTGGCGAACTGAGGTGATTGGTGGGTTTTTATGTGACTGTTGATGTGTCTCTCACTATAGTCTGTTTCTTATCAACTGACGGTAAAAAATGCAAAGTTCCCATCAGGATTTCTCAGTTATTTTGAAGATTTTGTAGTGAAATGTGGTGCTAATTATATAAACTTGGATTTAACCCCTTCACCCCCATAACTTTTATTCTGGCATTCTGACATTTTTCTATCAAATAATGTACAAATTTAGCTTGCTCTCAAAACAAAAAATATATACGTTGGCTCGCTATCGCTCACCAGGAAAATTGAAATACCCCAGGAACAAAAATCCTGGGAGCGAAATCCCCAACCCAACGAGATCCCCGGTCCCATTCCCATCCCCGATTTGGTCTCTTCCACCTCATTCCACATGTTATACATCTCTCCAATTACAGTTTTCTAATATACAAACCACAATACTTTACTCACTGACATTCTTGATGTACCACCTAAGTATGTATTTAATTATGTAACCACTATACAGGCTATAATACTTTCATTGTGTAGGTTCGAGGCGATCTAAAGACACCTTAGCTTCCATTTCACACCAAATCAGATCGTGATTACGTCAGCCCTGTATTTAGTTATATAACAATCATAATCCCCCAATTCTAGCAATTATATGTCTCTAATCTCCCGTTGTTTTATCCACTATATATATATATTGCCAACCTTCCTAATACAACCTCCATTTCACTAGACAAAATACCTAGGAGTAATTCCGAGATTAATTATGCAATTACACTAGACAGCCCCATAACTCACTGAGAGCCACATTGCTATTTTATTGATGTACCAACTCCCTAATGTTAACATAATTTAGGGAACTTGTAGAAAGGGAAGACACCAATCTTCGTTCCCCCATTTTTAGCAGTTAGCTATACATAACCTCACATTGCATTGTTCTTCTGTCAATTTGTGTCCCTTTCCAGTTCTTGTATTGATTTATGCCTGTTGATTTAGATAAGTTAATTACGAGTTATGTAACAACCTTTAACCACGACTCTATACACCCGATAACCCTATGCCAGTTATTGTATTGATTTAGGCCTGTTAATTCGGATAAACTCACTATGACCAATCTGCATACGATTATCAGGAGAGATGCAGGAAAGCTACCTCGTATCTCTCTCTCCATGACGAGTATAGATATATGTACCCCCGTGCCCCGTTGTCCCTTTTCCTTGTTCTTCTAGTAACTAAGTGTATATATAATATTAACCGGAGTATGCCACCAGTATTGATACGACATAGCGGCACTGTCCTTGTGTCGTATTGTGCCACGTGCATACCAACCCGGTTTCATCATCTTATTTGGACGACGGCTATACTGCCGTCATTCATGTATGTATTCAAACCTTAGGGTAACTATCTGTTATCCACAATGTTGTTTCTCTTTTCCACTTAACTCCGCATGTTACACGCCTCTTAAATCCCAGTCTTCTAGAATACAAACCACATGACTTTCCTCCTGGACATTCTTGATGTACCAACTAAGTATGTATTTAATTAGATAACCACCTTGTGGGTTATAGTACTTTCATTGTGTAGGTGCGAAGGCGATCTCAGGACACCTTCGATTTCCACTCCACAACGAACCCGATCATGATTATGTCAGCCCTATAATTAATTATGAAACCCCCATACCCCCCCCCCCCCCGCCCTCTGACCTAACCTCTGACCCGCAATGCTAACCCTCTGCCAGTTATTGTATTGATTCATATCTGTTGATTTATATATGTTTAATTATGACCAATCTGCATACGATCATCTCAAGAGGAATGCAGGAAAGCTACCTAGTATCTCTCTCCATTACGAGAATAGATATATGCAGCCCCCCTGCTCAGTTACAACACCCACATACCAACCCCATGCTCAGCTGTTCCTTTCTTTTGTAGTAACTTAGTATATAGATATGTACCCCCGTGCTCAGTTGCCCCTTGTCTTGTTCTTCTAGTAACTAAGTGTATATATAATATTAACCGAAATTTGCCCGATCGATATTGCTACGACACAGAGGCACTGCCCATGTCGAATCGTACTCCGTGCATTCCAACCAAGTCCCATTCACCTTAATTTGACAATGACTAATACCGTCATTCATGCATGTATTTCAATCCTTAGGGTAATTATCTTTTATCCGCCATGTTATTCCTCTCTTCCATTTACTTTTCCACAATTGTTACACGTCTTCCAATCACCACCTCCTAATCCACAATCCACACTACTCTGTTTTGCTTCGTGACCCCATGCCCAGTTGTAACCTTTTTGGGTCACCCTGTCCTTTTCTCCTTCACACCCCGCTGCACACACAACACTACCTGTTCGATCGTAGGGCAATGCCACCCCTATGTCCAGCGCATTAAGAGTCACTATCCTAGGTCACGAGCGGCGTGGCGACCTAGCCTCAAACCACCCCCTTTCCAATATCCAACCCCCACCTGTAAAGACGCCCAGACGAACGTTCTAACATGCCGATCCCGTTCATTTCCTCACCCCAATAAATAGCAGGTAAAGACCTATTCTTGTAACCCCATTAACTACCCTCTAACTTGCTAGCCCAAACCCGCAACCTGAACCAGGACGGCGGACGGCGCGAGGCTACAACAGCCACCTCTCGCCCCCTAAGAAGTCGACGATTCCGCCTGACTTGCACTTTCACGAAAACCACTATTCATGAGCCCCACGAGTAATCCTAGTAGGTAAAAACTAGAGCCCATGATCAACCATCACTAGGAGTATCACTCTTGACCCCCCCCCACCTCATAGGACAACCCCATTAGCATAGAGAATCCCATATATACGTATTTAGGGAGCGGCATGCCCCCCCCCCCACCCCAAGGGGACCCCCCAACCCCCGCGGACGTTCACCATGACCCACACGTAGCCAACAAATTCTTGCCAGACACCAGGTGAGCTTCCAACAGGTTATGAACTAACCATCTAAATACCTATCCAAATACCATCCTATCCCATCCTTACCCAAAATCAAAATCTTCCTTATCCCGTCCTAGATTCCGAATAGCATGTCAGCTAGACCAGAGAAGGATACTTAGGTGAATTGATGAAGAACATCTCCCAGCCTAGGCACGTAGGGCGCCAGCAAAGTAGTGCTTAAAAACCTTCACCAAATCTGCCTAACCAACTCTACTAGTACCTCATACTAGAGTTAAGATATCCACGATAATAAATCAGATGACAAGTTACTTACCGCCACATTAAAGACCCCCCTCCATAACCCCCTAAGTTCACCAAAATAAATTAACTACTTCATAGCACTGACATCCAATACTTCTAGACTATTCCTGAGGCTCCTTTGACCAAGCCTATAAATATGCCACAGAGGCACTATTCGCCAGTTGAATATTAGAGCTCAAAAGCAACGGTTGGCCGCACCATGTTGGCGTCTAGTACTCCTCCCCCCCTCAAGAATCACGATAATTTTCGGCGTTCCGTAATCTGTGCAACTCTGTGAGGAAGTGAATTAACCCTTTACGAATGTTTTATTGCTATCGGGACTACCGGCAGTAATATTATGTTGGTAGACAACAAATTCACCAGTTATTGATTGTTTCCTAAACTTCTTGTAGTGCACCCTCTGCTACTTGAGTTTACGAACGATCATAACTCATAACTGGTCTAAGGCAGAAAGATCTTGTTATGTTAGAAGGGATTATGCGAGAAACTCTTGATTGAGGACTCTGCAAGAATAACTCCTTGGCAACAACTGACTGTAGGCCCCATCAGTATTTGTTGACAAAAAGGTGCAAAACTGCCCGCGCTCCTTGAACCTCTTATAAGGACCAGAGATAGTTAAGCAGTCGCTTTTCTCGACTGTCTTACGTTAATCCGATACGTTGTTAGTCCGGTTGAGCCTGAGACAGTGTTATTTAAGGTCCCCAGCAAGGGTAACATATCGGAGCGTCATCACCGGTTACGCAAGAAACCCATCTGTAAACCTTCTCTACACTACCAGACAGCTTGGACGGCCCCAGAGCTACTGTTAACCCCAATATCACTAACGCAAGATAACCAGGAAAACTCCATCACAGTGTTACTTCGCAAAGTACCAGTGTCACGGTGCCATTAACTCAACCATCCGGTGTATTCGATTATGTCTCAATTTTCTCTGATGTTAGGAAACAAGTGATTATTATGCTAGTATGTATTAATATATATCAGTGAAATTTAGCTTAGGCGAACTGACTCCCGTAATTATTCTTGCCATCAGGTTTAACCTCGCCAAAGATTAAGTCCGAATCAATTGGACTACGGCTCGAGCGAAAGCAATTCTGAAATAAGTGATTGTGATTCTCCACCAGAAACCTGATTCGCCCTCACTGATATTTTCGGTCTGAAGTATTACCTAGACAAGTGAACATCCTAGACCAGTGCAACTAGCTACAGTTATCCCTTTACGTTAATTCTTGGGCAATAACCATATTACTTATACTTTCATCCTTGATTTAGAGTCATATTGCCAGAGAGTTAACAAAGCGAAATACCTAACCTGTGTGATTCATGTATCCTACGTATCGTAAAGCAATGTGATCAGAAGAATAATGCCTGAACGTTTGAAGTGGGAAGTATGTCTCTATCCAAATCCGCGATAAGTGCTGGGAGATTGTAATAAGTCCAATAACCTACCTGAGTGCTCCAACATCTATTGTTCGTGTGAATTCTATTACATACCTTATACCTGAGTGTTATTTAGAATAAAGCTGTATTACAAACCATTTGTCCGAGATTATCTATGTCCTCTGTTGATTCTCTTTATGTATTTTGCATGAAATCTAATAACCCAGTCTTGCAGAACTCACCTATAACAAGTTAATCCTGTATAAAATCAGGGCATAACATTGGCGGCAGCGGTGGTTCTTGATTTGGATAGAAGATTTCATTGCGGTACATATTGTCAAACAATAGAAGCATGGTAACATCGCAAAATGGCAGCTCGCTATTACACTCACATTCCCAAGTATGATGTAAAAACGTATGATATCGCCACTTACTTAGACATAATAAAGCCAGTGTTAGATTTAGCACTTCAAAATGACCGCGAGAAAATCGCTGTTGCATTATTGCACATTATGCAGTTGGGAAAAGCCGTTTCCCAAATTGCTAAACAGGTAACGCCAAAGCTTACCTGGAACCAGTTTCGATCCCTTGTGATCCAGGCCTTACGGCCACTTTTGGGTTCCCTTGTCGCCCCCAAAATAATAAAAGTCGACGAGATCAAGTATGAAGGGGATATCAATGTGACCCTTGTACAACTCTACAGATATGTGAGGACCACGTATAGCTCTCAAGATGACGAGCAACAAAATGACCAGTTATTCACCGCATTGTTCGACATCCTCCCATCCCACATCACCGCCCATCTCGACCTGTACGGCTCATTCGAGGAACATATGCTCTCCATCAGAGAAATGTGCCAACTCGATCAAGTGGTATATGAAGGACGCCTGGACGTCACCCTAGCCAAGGTATGGGGGCACATCAAATCCGCATGTCCCTCGCGAACTCTTGAATACCAAGAACAACAGGTGTTCCTCTCCCTGGTGAACCTCCTTCCGGTAGACATCTACCAACATTTCATGGACCATGGGACAGCGAGTTTCCACCAGAACATACGGGAAATACGGAAATTCCTACGGATCCCCACCACTCCAAACAACTCGCCAGCCAGGACAAATGATGACCAACCCTTCACCATTACCAACTCGAGTCTAAGGTTAGTACACCCACATCCATCCGTTCCCTCACATTCCCCCTTAGTAAATGAAGCTCTTGAAAAAATCTCACCCCCAGCCATGTCTAAACACCCTGTGAATCCCCTATCCACCCCTTCAGCCCCTATCCAAGAAAGTAAATGTATTCGTCCACTTAACACTATCATAAATAAGTCCCTCCATTCTCCTAAGAAATCAAACCCCGTGCACCCTTCCAAAATGACCCCCGATGAAATTTCAACCCCAGTGCACTCTTCCTTGCCTCTATCCTCTCAGACCATCCCTAAATTTTCCCCTGCCCAGCCATCCACCAATGATAATCTTCAATCAATTGTGTTACCCCATGAACCCCCTCCCTTTTCTATGCCTGCCAACAAACCACAGAACGCAGAAATTGTCACCCCCCCCCCCATAACCAATTATCTTTCAATGTCACCCCTGAAAAATGCTGGTCAGAAAATGAGCCCCCTCTCCACTCTCTCACATGCACCTGTCACCCAAGACAAACCTTCACCCCCGTCAATCCCTCAACAACCTGTCACGCCTCTCACTTCCTCAGATTCATCACCTGTCCCCCCCTCAAAACTGTCAACCTCACCCCCCCCCCAACTATCATCTCCCCACATGCCCAACCTCGGTGAACACCTTCAAACACCCGCATCACCCAAGAAATATACAGCTCCGCCTACCTCCTATTCCCCCCCCCTCCCTTGTCACCCTCTCCAACATTACCCAAACCGCTCTTGAATCCACCTCCAGTAACACCCCCGCTCACCAACCTACCTCTGCCCCATAATCCAGCACCAGAACCAAAATCTCCATCAATGTCTCCTTCATCCATCCTACCAAATTCCACTCTTTTCCGAGACAAATCTCTTCCGCAACAATCTCTCCAAACTTACCTACTCACTCCACCTCCACAATTTACCTGTCAATCTCCCACACCCCCACTCTCCAAAACCCCAGATCATCCTAAGCTCTCAACCTCCACCAATTCTCACCCTGCCAGCCAACCCTCTCACGACCACATTCAGAACGCAAAATCACCCCCGTACATACCCCCTACCTCCTCTTTCCTCCCTACCTTAACCCCCTCTCCACCATTACCCCATCCGCCCCAAATTCCACCCCCAAAGATCCCGCTCGACAAAATACCACGCCCATCCAAATCCAACCACAAAACTTTTTCCACCTTGACTAACCCCCAAAATACTACCCTCTCTCTCGCCCCAAACAACATAATCAACCTCTCAACCTCAACCACTCCTCGAAATCCCATCCACGTCTCTCCCGACAATAAAACCAGTCCAAATTCAACCCCTCTCAAACCACAACCCTGCCTGCCCAGACCCCCCCCCCCCCACCATCTCCCTATCAAATCCCCACACTCCAACCCTCCAAACCACCAGATCATCATAAACTCTCAACCTCCAGCCTTACTCGCCCTTCCCACAACCCCACTCACGACCACAACTCTCTACACAATTCAACCCCTCCCCAGCACCAACCTCTTCCACAACAACAACCCCGACTCGACCTGCCCATTTCACCTTTAACCCCCCCCTATCACTACCCCCGACCGCAACCCTTCAAGCCACCATCCATATCAAACCATCATCCAACATCAACCCCTCTCCAGCCAAAACCTCTTCCCCCACCAACAAACCACTCTCTGCCTTTCCAACCTCTACAGATCCACCATTCACGCCCACAAAACCCATCCAAAACTGCCCCCGGGCCAGCTCTCACCCAGACCCCCATTCCTAACGGCAGACCTAACGGTATATCCACCCCTCCCTCCCAAAGTGAAAGCGAACCCCCAAGGTCAAAGCCACAACCACCACCACCACCCCTACCAATAACCCAGACCTTCACCAAGACTAACGGCGACCCTAACGGTAAATCCAGCCCCCCCTGATGATGATGATGATGTTGAGGGATAGCCTTAAGTATCGGCCCCTCGTTGATCTTCTACACAGTTCTTATATTCTATAAAATTACATGTTTTCCATATATATATATATTCTATTTTTTTTTCCTTAATATTACTCCCTTTCTTGTTAGCCTACACTTTTCTTACTATCTTTTAAATTTGTTTCATAAATTTGTAAACACTTTAGCTCTTTTTAATTTTCCTGTGTTCTTAATTTTCTGTTCTTTCGTCAAAATTATTTTATCCTCTTTTCTCTCCTTTTCCAACATCTATGTATGTTTTTCTCTCGTTCCCTTCTTTCTTGAATAGTAGCTCTCCTATTAGTTTTTCAGTGTCTTGGATATATGGCCTGTGTAATCTTGTTATTATTGTATTCTTCACATTCCAGGATAAAATGTTCTAAGTTTTCTGTATGTTTTCCACACAGTCTGCATTTTTGTATCCTCCTTCCTAAATCGTTTTGTCTTCTAGGTTTAGAGTGCTTGATCTAAAAAAAAAAAAAAAAAAAAAAAAAGTAAATGTTTAGACTGATTTTTTGTATTCCATGGTTTTTTTTTGCCAAATTTGTTTTATCCCATTCATAGACCTGCTTACACAATTCTGTTTTTGTCATCCTACTCAATTTTGTTCTATTTATGTTAATCTACTTTAGACACCTATTGCATTCCTTTACCCATTGATTATTATTCTCCTCTAATCCTTCTTCAATTATGTCATATAACATTCTATTTCCATCACCGTTAATTATGCCTTGTACCAAAGCGAAAACAAATCCCCAAGGTCAGAACCCCAGCCACCCCCCCTCTCTCAATACCATATTTCCCTCCAACCTCACCACATCACCGACCTGACCTGGCCCCCCTAAACAAACCTGCGTACTCCAACCTTGAGGTACGAGGTCGTACCTTATATAAAGGCGACGGAAGTGAAATACCCCAGGAACGAAAATCCTGGGAGCGAAATCCCCACCCCAACGAGATCCCCGGTCCCATTCCCATCCCCGATTTGGTCTCTTCCACCTCATTCCACATGTTATACATCTCTCCAATTACAGTTTTCTAATATACAAACCACAATACTTTACTCACTGACATTCTTGATGTACCACCTAAGTATGTATTTAATTATGTAACCACTATACAGGCTATAATACTTTCATTGTGTAGGTTCGAGGCGATCTAAAGACACCTTAGCTTCCATTTCACACCAAATCAGATCGTGATTACGTCAGCCCTGTATTTAGTTATATAACAATCATAGTTCCCAATTCTAGCAATTATATGTCCCTAACCTTCCGTTGTTTTATCCACTATATATATATATTGCCAACCTTCCTAATACAACCTCCATTTCACTAGACAAAATACCTAGGAGTAATTCCGAGATTAATTATGCAATTACACTAGACAGCCCCATAACTCACTGAGAGCCACATTGCTATTTTATTGATGTACCAACTCCCTAATGTTAACATAATTTAGGGAACTTGTAGAAAGGGAAGACACCTATCTTCGTTCCCCCATTTTTAGCAGTTAGCTATACATAACCTCACATTGCATTGTTCTTCTGTCAATTTGTGTCCCTTTCCAGTTCTTGTATTGATTTATGCCTGTTGATTTAGATAAGTTAATTACGAGTTATGTAACAACCTTTAACCACGACTCTATACACCCGATAACCCTATGCCAGTTATTGTATTGATTTAGGCCTGTTAATTCGGATAAACTCACTATGACCAATCTGCATACGATTATCAAGAGAGATGCAGGAAAGCTACCTCGTATCTCTCTCTCCATGACGAGTATAGATATATGTACCCCCGTGCCCCGTTGTCCCTTTTCCTTGTTCTTCTAGTAACTAAGTGTATATATAATATTAACCGGAGTATGCCACCAGTATTGATACGACATAGCGGCACTGTCCTTGTGTCGTATTGTGCCACGTGCATACCAACCCGGTTTCATCATCTTATTTGGACGACGGCTATACTGCCGTCATTCATGTATGTATTCAAACCTTAGGGTAACTATCTGTTATCCACAATGTTGTTTCTCTTTTCCACTTAACTCCGCATGTTACACGCCTCTTAAATCCCAGTCTTCTAGAATACAAACCACATGACTTTCCTCCTGGACATTCTTGATGTACCAACTAAGTATGTATTTAATTAGATAACCACCTTGTGGGTTATAGTACTTTCATTGTGTAGGTGCGAAGGCGATCTCAGGACACCTTCGATTTCCAGTCCACAACGAATCCGATCATGATAATGTCAGCCCTATAATTAATTATTTATTAGTGGCCCCTCCATCATTGACGAACATGCCTATTACATAAGGCATCCTCTTCAAACACTAATCCGCCGTAGTTTTGAATCTACCGCGCAGAGCATTTAAAATCTGAGGAGCCTTCATCATGAGCGCACGCGACCTCACTCATGGCTTCAGTCATTATGAATTGGGTTCTCACTACGAAAAAACTTCGTAAAAAATAAAAACAAAAAGAAAATAAGAATAACTATCCAATAAGCTGTCCATCATATCGTGGATGTACTTGTGTGGATCTTTGACCAGACGCTGATTCAGGCGTCATTCTTCCTTCTCTGCTCTGCGCTCAACCTGCCCGGACGTGTCTCCCCACGCTCCGCTGGTTCCGCATTTGCTGCGTCCCTAGTGAGTTTTTTCTCATTTGTTTACTCCGGGATGTATCGAGTAAGGTTAGGATATGTGTAGCAGGAGTCCTGCGCTGGTTGCCCGCAGTGCAGTGTATTTTGGGTCGTGTGTTTGGGGCATCTATTTCGGATGTACCCTTGTGGTCCTGTTGTGGACATGTGATCTTTTCACAGTTTAGTTAGCTTATGATGCAGGCGGCTTTCATTACGCATTATTTTATGCTGCCTCTTATCGTTCTGATGAGGTAAGCTGTGCTTCTGACGTTCCCAGCATATTTTTCTTCACTTAGTGAAGTTTTTTCTGGGTCCCGAGTCAGTCTTCCCTTAGTCGGAAGTCTTTACTACAGTGGTGTGCTGGCGGTGGTTCCTGTTGTGATATTTCCAGTGTTTGTGTTTATATTTCAACTTTTCGTATGCCGTCTGCTTAGGCCTAGCCAGCCGCTCGTAAGCTTTGCCACATGTACAAGTGTTATTGTTTATTTTATAAATATGTCCTACTGTGTCATGTGTATCCTGGTTTAGTTGTGTATTGGCTAATTCCACGGACTATGTTTGTTTCCTGGATTTAGTTGTGTATTGGCTAAATCCACGGATTATTGTGTGGGCCCTGGGCTAGTCGTGCTTGGCTTATTCCCAGGTCCTTTGTGCGTTAGTCAGTTGGTTTCTGAACGGGGTGGGTTACTTTCCGGCGGGTTTTTCCTCGGTTTCACCATGAAAAACCCGGCCGAGAGCCGTGTTGGGCCACGCGTGGTTTCAAACACAGGCTTGTGTCCCCGGCGAGGAGGTGTCTGTGGCTCTCCAGAACTGCGTCTCTGTGTTGGTGCCTGTTTCAGGCTCCCTATGATCCCCGGCGGTATGGCTGTACCCATCTAACTTTGTTCATGCGGACAGATGTTATGAAGTTTTTCTACCCGGTTTTACAAACCACATAGCAAAACCTAGCTGTTATTTGAGGGCTTTCCTCCCCGGCGATCTTTACAAAGAAGTGGGGGAACAGGAACTTATGGGGTTAACGTTGTTTACATCTCACCCGGCGGGTGCACCTTGGTAGGGTGGGATGAACGTCTTGATCATTCAATTTCGTTAACCGATCCATTTAAGTGGTACTTTAGGTATCTCCGCCATCAGCCGGACAGCGATCGAAGGCTCAATTAGGTTTAAACATCCGTTTTTACAAATTTCTCACACTGGCGGGTGCTCCTGGGAGGAGGAAATAAGGAATTTACAATTCCCTATAGTTAACCAGTTAATTGAGAGATACGTTATGTATCGCCGCCTTCAAATTTACGGCGATCCTTTGTGACAATTCGTTAGAAATCAGATCTCGTATCAGCCTGCCCTGTGTTATTCTGCGAAATAATTCTGGGCCGGCGTCTTTATGGGGGGTTGGTTTTCCAAAATTGAATCTTGAGACAGTCACCACCAGAAAGACTATGTTATAAACGCCATACTGGTCCTTTATATTTTGTCAGAGGGTATTCTTAACTTTCTTAAGACATGTTTCGATAGGTGAAATCTTTATAAGACCCCGCCGCGTAGCGAGCTGTGATCGTGGTGACATTCAGGCTCGTTACCCGGCGGGTTAGTGACACAGTGGTGTGTGTGTGTGTATGCGATCATTTTGTGTTAACCTTATGAGCATTAACTCCTGGAAATTTTCTTTTTTTTCCAGAGCTGGGCCCCGGCGGACCAATACAGACCCTGCAGTAGTTCCCACCAGTCTCTGTCATGGCTACCTTTGCCCCAGTTTTTGCTTTATGCATTACCCCTACCTGTGCCGGTATCCCTATTTTTGCGCACACTCTGTGCATCAAGTGTGTTAAATGTCTAGACCGTTCAAGGGGTCTGTGGGTGACGCGAAAATGTTCATTTTTGCTCCCAATTGAGTGTTAAAAGTCCTCTGCGATAATGATAAGACCGCAGCGGTCGCCTTACGAGAGGTTAGGCAACAGATGGCAGCATATACTACGATTGTAGCTCATAAGTCACTTCAATTGTGACAACGTCCCTCTTTGGGATAGACTTCTAGTTGAGCACCCTCCCCTAAGCATCCCTCTCGAGTAACTAGTCGTAAGCCGGCAGAGACTGGTCAAGTTTGCTGTGTCTGCCCCTACTGCTACTGCGAAAACGTCGACGAGAGCCTACACCCCCGGCGGCAGCCTCCTCGTCCCGGGAGAGATCTCGGTCTAGGTCACCTCTCAGACACCAGCCATCTAGTCTTGCCTCTTCACCATCGAGTAAGAAGAGTAAGACGGAAAAGTTCCACCAGTGGTCATGGCGATAAATCCTATAAAGCGAAGAGTAGTTCACGGTCACACCGCAGCCATAAATCTTCAGAGGGATTCCCATGATAAAAAGGCCTCACGACATTCACCAGTTTCTAGTGCTTCTCATCGTACCTCTACCCCAGACAGAGTTGGTGTTCGGGCTCAAGGGTCCAGTATAGTGCCTGTACCCAAAGATGATTTACCAATTAACATTTTAACCCTGGAATTAGAAAATTCAGGGGGCTCAGGGGGAGAGAGTGTTGCGGACTCCCAAGGGAGTGTAGGCCAAGGCCTAGGTGTTTGGCGTTTTTCTCAGCCAGGACCTGACCACCCACTTCCGGCTCAAACTATTCACACAGTGGCTGACGTCCACCGGGACGCGGCGATCCCATCCTCTATCCCTGACTTATCTTGGCAACAAGGTGATACCCCAGCTTCGGCGGGCTCTTCTCAGTAGGAACAGGATCAAAAAGACGAGGTTTCAATTATCTCAGATATGGAGAGGCAAGAGTCAGGCTCAGGCTTAGACGCCGCACAAGATCTTAATGATTCCCTGGTTAGTACATCATCCAGTCAATTTGTCACTGCACAGGAAATTGATGGGCTACTCAGTAATGCTTTATCTAAATTTTTTAGCCAACAGCAGGAAACTCCCACAGTGGACTTGGGAGCTCCCACGACAAGCTCTACGGTACGGCCTCTGATGACTTCTATTGCTTTAACTCAGATCCCTCACCCTCCCCCTCTGTCACCATCAGTGGTTACTAGGCCTGCTACGGCGGCATTGACCATTTCCAATGTAAGGGTGATAACGGATGTCAATCCACCCCTCCTCTCAGAAAGGTGGCTATGCCCTTGTTTTACGGACCAGACGAGTCATGGGTCCTTTTGACCCCCACTAAACCAGAGATTGCCCAACCTACCTTGTCAGGGGAACTTCCAGTTCTGCGTGAGTGGGTCATCCAGGGCAATAAATCTAGGAAATTAAGGGCCTTGGATACTTTAGGCAAGGTACTAGATGTCAACATCAAGCCTATACCTAGTTATTATCACCAAGATTATTTTGTTTATGCTGCTAAGCCGGCTTTACCCCCTGCCTCAACTTCAAAACTTTTTTCAGACTGGTCTAAGCATGACGGATTTAATGACATTAAGACACTGTCAGCTCTCACTCCAGAACTAGATTTGCTAACCATCACAGACACAGCAGCTAATCCAGTCTTGAAGGTGGGGCAGTTGGGTCCAGGGCCTTGGGTGGAATGGGAGGCAGAGGCTCAAAACTTTGCGACCACATTTACTTCCAAAACTTCCCACCAGATCCCTCAAGATACTCATTCTTGGTTCTCCATGCCAGTGTGTTCTGCCGGCGGAGTCCCTTCAGCCTTGTTTGCTTTCTTAGCTGCCCCTAAAATTAATCTTTGTGAACTAAAAGAACCTTTCACTACCCCTACCTCTACTCACCTAGAACGAGAATTTAGGCTAAGGGGAAAAACTTTTCGCCTGTTCTCTCAATACATAGTGTCTCAACAAATAGCAAAGTCTTTGCTCCGGTCCACTCAGGCAATCGCAGACGCGGACGCCAGACGATCGGTTGAATTGTCCCGGCGACTGCTTCTTCAGTCGTCAATCCAATCTTTGGGTGACATCCGCACCGCCTTGCTTGAGGCGGTACGAGCGAGACAGGACCTCAGAATGTCCTTGGTCCGCAAACTGCCTGATCGCATTGCGAATCAGGTGGTCATGTCACCAGTGCTCACTCCCTCTTTAATGACCCCTGACGTGTGGAGAACGGTGTTCAATATGGCCCAGGCCTTTAAACACAGTCCCACCCCTTCTAAGAAACCTGCCTTTAACTTCCCCAAACCCAGGCCAGTCGCTAAGGCTCAGCCGGGAGGATCTAAGCCCTTTCTTCCACCTAAGTCCTCCTCCTCCCCTCAAGGTCAGTACAGGCATAGACAGAGTAGGTTTGCAGGTCAAAGAGGACGCGGCTATAATAAGCCAGGTCAGGGCCCGTCTTCAGCCAACGCCAGCCAGCCGGCGAAGCGTCCACCACCACCAACTCCACCACCATCAAAAAAACTAAAGTCTCTCTCACTCCCGGTGCCAGTCTTAAGGCCGGCGGATCCGAGGGTAGTACAGCCGGCGAACCCTTGTCTGCTAACTGGGTCGTTCCGAACGTGTCACCAAGCATGGCCGTTAAAAACTTGGGCACGGATGGTGGCACGCAAAGGCATTACTTGGCAGTGGCTCCGGCGACCTCGCTTACGTCAGCCGACAACGGCGAATTTTGTTTCATTAGAGGTGGAGTCACTGGTCCAGGAAATGATTGCCAAGAATGTCATCATCCCGGTCCCCCCAAATTACCCTGTATTCACGTCTAAGCTATTTTTGGTTCCCAAAAGGGACAGTGTTCAGATGAGACCAGTCGTAGACCTGTCTTATCTGAACCTTCACATTCACAACGAGTCATTCACCAAATCAGGCTAACACTTCCGCCGGGAGGTTGGATGTGTTCCCTAGACCTGACAGACGCTTATTGGCACGTATCGGTAAACAAAAGGTTTCAAAGGTTTCTGGCCTTACGGATCAGGCACCAAAATTTTGTTTTTCAAAGGATGCCATTCGGTTTGAACCTGGCACCTCGATTATTCACGAAGTTAGTCCGGCAAGCCCTGATGCCGTTATTAAAGTAAGGAATCAGAGTGTTGTGGTACCTAGACGACTGGCTGGTGGTGGCAGAGACAGAGCAATTATGCATCAAACATGTCAACATAATTTTAAATCATGTAAAAACTCTAGGGTTCAAGGTAAATCTGGTAAAATCAAACCTGGTTCCCTCACGAGTAATTCAGTGGATAGGGCTGGTCTGGGACACAGCTGCTCTCACTCTGAGTCAGAGTGTGGACAATCGCAACAGGTTTCGCAGGAAACTGTTCATGTTTCTTCACAGTCTGACTACGACGCGAAGGGTCTGGAGTCTCTGATCGGCTCTCTCAACTGGATTCAACTAACTGTAATATTGGGCCGATTGAAAGTAAAACGTTTAATATTGGAAGGCAACAAATATTTCCCACTCTTACCGGCGGGAAAGTTATGGCCCATCCCAAAAATTAATCCACACCTTACTAGCGGTCTGGGCGAAGAGGGAAACGTTGCACTCAATAATGTCATGGACCTCTCCTCCGCCAACAGTATGGGTAGACACGGATGCGTCAGGCACAATAGGTTGGGGATTTCAGTCAAATCAGGGGCACCAGGGTCAGGGGCTTTGGTCCCACTTAGAAATCTCCCACATCAATGTCAAAGAATTACTAGACCCCTTGTATTTCCTTCAGGCTCACGGCCCTGTGTTGAGGGGCAAGTCGGTGGCCTTCAGAATGGACAATCTGAATGCAGTTCACTGTATTCAGAAACAAGGGTCAACGAGGTCAAGGAAGTTGCTAAACGTGTCGGAAGAGATTTTTACTCTAGCCAACAGACTAGACATTTATCTTCACGCATCTTATCTCCCAGGCGTAGCAAACGTCTGGGCAGACGCTCTGTCCCGGAGACCGAGCACGACAGAAGAATGGGAGCTCAAGCAACCCATTTTCAACCAAATGATTGCAGAGCTCTACCATCCACAAGTGGATCTGTTTGCGTCCGAGGAGACTCACAAGCTCCCTCTATACCTCACCCGCCGGACGAAGACGCCGGCAGGGTGGCCAGACGCCCTGGTGACAGACTAGAACAGATGGAGCTCCATCTATCTGTTTCCGCCGCCAGACGCGTCACTAATGTGCCACGTAGTGAACAAACTACGAGATTATCGAGGCTTAGTCTCGCTAGTCGCGCCCCTGTGGCCGGCGCAATTGTGGTACCAGCAATTGAAGACGTGGTGCCCGCACCCGGTGTCGCTCCCGGTCGGGTATTTCCACTTAGACACGATTGGCAACCTAGCGACCTCGCTGACTTTTGCATTATGGACATTCAGGAGGCCAAGTGGCTAGCACCATACGGTAGAGAGGTGACCAATAAATTATTAAGTCAATATACTCAGTCTACGAAACGACAGTATCAATCACATTGGCAAGCCTTTACGTCTTGGATCATTAGAACAGAACAGACTGTGCCGTCGGTAGCTTTAGTTTTCAATTATTTAAATTATCTGTTTGAGCAGAAACGTTTATCTGTGGTAACGTTAAAAAATCACTTAACTGCGATTAGAGTGCCCTTTTTGGACCTTACAGGTCTCTCCATATCGATAGCGGAGGAAACAGGTTTTATGAGGGCATGTTTTAAACTCCGCCCACCTCCCCGTCAGCTCATGCCTACTTGGTCTCTGGACAAGGCATTGTCTTTACTTCACTCTCGTCTGTAACCAAAATACTGCAGATTTTGCATTACTCTTAAAAAAGGCTGTATTCCTTTTGGCTTTGGCCACCGGGAACAGAGTGTCTGAGCTGGCGGCGATGAGCAACACACCTAATTGCCTTAGGTTTGGTAGACTTAATGAATGTATTCACATTGCACCTTCCCCGGGATTTGTAGCCAAGAATGAGCACAGTGCACACGTGTTTTCTGAGTTCACGGTGCCGGCGTTAAAAAGGGGAAAGGTGCACCATAATTTATGTCCAGTGCAGGCTCTAACCAAATATTTGAGAGTGGCTCCTCTCAACCCCCAAGGTGCTTTATGGGTAGCGAGTACGGGTAAACGCTTACTGAAACGGAGATTAGCTTCTCTTCTGGTCGAAGTCATTAAAGAGAGTAATCCCGGCGTGGGTAGGGCCCACGATTTATGCAAATGAGCGGCCTCTTTACGTTTCCTGAAGATTTTTTCAGTAGAAGATATTGCGTCCAGACAGTTGTGGGCGTCTAATCATACGTTTTTGACTAAATACTTGTCAGTTGCTCTGGACAAACCTTCCTTACCATGTATAGCTTTAAGGCAGAGGGTCTAGGTGGCCCTACTGTCACTTTTGTTTAATTTCAAGGAAAAGGGGGGGGGGGGGGTGCAGTCAGTGTAACCTAGGACACCCTAGACCCCGCCGGAGTATAAGAGCTGTGATACAAGTAGGGTTAATGTGATATGAAAATTTTCTCTGCGAGAAATTGTGCTAGTACAATGTTAGTACAAAACAATGGAGTTGTTATAGTAGTTTTAGCTGTGAAAGCAATTTAGTATTAAACAGTGGAGATTTTTTGCAAATTATTTTTCACGAATATTATGGGGTTTATTACGTGCACATGTAAACTTATAACTTGTTATTTTTTGTCACCACTCGTTGAGTGGGGTGCCTTGGTAACTACAGATCTGTTCACAGAATCTCCAGAGTTACCCCCTTTTTGTCAAGCAGGCTTCTTTGAAGCACGCACCTGCTTGAACCCCTTTTTTGTATATATATGGGCTGCGCTGTATTAAATATATTTTTCAAAGTAAGAATACTATGTGGTTGTTTGATTATCTGCTTTGCTAGAGTTATGATATGATTACGAATGTCCCCCTCCAGTCTTAGAAATCAGGCATGTTCGTCAATGATGGAGGGGCCACTAATAAATTATAGGTTTGACTCCTGTAAGGAGATTAAGAAAACCTAATATTTAGTAGTGGCCCCGTAATCATTGACGACTGGGGCCCTCCCGACCGTCCCCTTCCCATTCGTTGATGTATTAAGGATTTTGGTTTACTTGATATGTCAGTGAAGGAAGAATGACGCCTGAATCAGCGTCTGGTCAAAGATCCACACAAGTACATCCATGATATGATGGAAAGCTTATTGGATAGTTATTCTTATTTTCTTTTTGTTTTTATTTTTTACAAAGTTTTTTCGTAGTGAGAACCCAATTCATAATGACTGAAGCCATGAGTGAGGTCGCGTGCGCTCATGATGAAGGCTCCTCAGATTTTAAATGCTCTGCGCGGTAGATTCAAAACTACGGCGGATTAGTGTTTGAAGAGGATGCCTTATGTAATAGGCATGTTCGTCAATGATTACGGGGCCACTACTAAATATTAGGTTTTCTTAATCTCCTTACAGGAGTCAAACCTATAATGTAACCCCCTACCCCCTCCCCCCCCCTTCGCCCTCTGACCTAACCTCTAACCCGCAATACTAACCCTCTGCCAGTTATTGTATTGATTCATATCTGTTGATTTATATATGTTTAATTATGACCAATCTGCTTACGATCATCTCAAGAGGAATGCAGGAAAGCTACCTTGTATCTCTCTCCATTACGAGAATAGATATATGCAGCCCCCTGCTCAGTTACAACACCCACATACCAACCCCATGCTCAGCTGTTCCTTTCTTTTGTAGTAACTAAGTATATAGATATGTACCCCCGTGCTCAGTTGCCCCTTGTCTTGTTCTTCTAGTAACTAAGTGTATATATAATATTAACCGGAATTTGCCCGATCGATATTGCTACGACACAGAGGCACTGCCCATGTCGAATCGTATTCTGTACATTCCAACCAAGTCCCATTCACCTTAATTTGACGACGACTAATACCGTCATTCATGCATGTATTTCAATCCTTAGGGAATTATCTTTTTTATGTTTATTCCTCTCTTCCCATTTTACTTTTCCACAATTGTTACACGTCTTCCAATCACCACCTCTAATCCACAATCCACTACTCTGTTTTGCTTCGTGACCCATGCCCAGTTGTAACCTTTTTGGGTCACCCTGTCCTTTTCTCCTTCACACCCCGCTGCACACACCACACTACCTGTTCGATCGTAGGGCAATGCCACCCCTATGTCCAGCGCATTAAGAGTCACTATCCTAGGTCACGAGCGGCGTGGCGACCTAGCTTCAAACCACCCCCTTTCCAATATCCAACCCCCACCTGCACAGACGCCCAGACCAACGTTCTAAACATGTTCATTCCTTACCCCAATAAATAGCAGGTAAAGACCTATTCTTGTAACCCCATTAACTACCCTCTAACTTCCTAGCCCAAACCCACAACCTGAACCAGGACGGCGGACGGCGCGAGGCTACAACAGCCACCTCTCGCCCCCTAAGAAGTCGACGATTCCGCCTGACTTGCACTTTCACGAAAACCACTATTCATTAGCCCCACGAGTAATCCTAGTAGGTAAAAACTAGAGCCCATGATCAACCATCACTAGGAGTATCACTTTTGACCCTCCCCCCACCTCATAGGACAACCCCATTAGCATAGAGAATCCCATATATACGTATTTAGGGAGCGACATGGCCCCCCAACCCCAAGGAAACCCCCCCAGCCCCCGCGGACGTTCACCATGACCCACACGTAGCCAACAAATTCTTGCCAGACACCAGGTGAGCTTCCAACAGGTTATGAACTAACCATCTAAATACCTATCCAAATACCATCCTATCCCATCCTTACCCAAAATCAAAATCTTCCTTATCCCGTCCTAGATTCCAAATAGCATGTCAGCTAGACCAGAGGATAGTTAGGTGAATTGATGAATAATATCTCCCAGCCTAGGCACGTAGGGCGCCAGCAAAGTAGTGCTTAAAAACCTTCACCAAATCCGCCTAACCAACTTTACTAGTACCTCATAATAGAGTTAAGATATCCACGATAATAAATCAGATGACAAGGTACTTACCGCCACATTAAAGAACCCCCTCCCTAACCCCCTAAGTTCACCAAAATAAATTAACTACTTCCACTGACATCCAATACTTCTAGAATATTCCTGAGGCTCCCTTGACCAAGCCTATAAATATTCCACAGAGGCAATATTCGCCAGTTGGTTATTAGACCTAAATGCAACGGTTGGCCGCACCGTGTTGGCGTCTAGTACTCCTCCCCCCCTCAAGATTCACGATAACTTCGGCATTCCGTAATCTGTACAACTCTGTGAGGAAGTGAATTAACCCTTTACGAATGTTTTATTGCGATCGGGACTACCGGCAGTAATATTATATTGGTAGACAACAAATTCACCAATTATTGATTGTTTCATAAACTTCTTGTAGTGCATCTTCTGCTACTTGAGTTTACGAACGATCATAACTCATAACTGATCTAAGGCAGAAAGATCTTATGTTAGAAGGGATTATGCGAGAAACTCTTGATTGAGGACTCTGCAAGAATAACTCCTTGGCAACAATTGACTGTAGGCCCCATCAGCATTTGTTGACAAAAAGGTGCAAAACCGCCCGCGCTCCTTGAACCTCTTATAAGGACCAGAGATAGTTAAGCAGTCGCTTTTCTCGACTGTCTTACGTTAATCCGATACGTTGTTAGTCTGGTTGAGCCTGAGACAGTGTTATTTAAGGTCCCCAGCAAGGGTAACATATCGGAGCGTCATCACCGGTTACGCAAGAAACCCATCTGTAAACCTTCTCTACACTACCGGACAGCTTGGACGGCCCCAGAGCTACTGTTAACCCCCAACATCACTAACGCAAGATAACCAGGAAAACTCCATCACAGTGTTACTTCGCAAAGTACCAGTGTTACGGTGCCATTAACTCAACCATCCAGTGTATTCGATTATGTCTCAATTTTCTTTGATGTTAGGAAACAAGTGATTATTATGCTAGTATGTATTAATATATATCAGTGAAATTTAGCTTAGGCGAACTGACTCCCGTAATTATTCTTGCCATCAGGTTTAACCTCGCCAAAGAAATAAGTCTGAATCAATTGGACTCGAGCGAAAGCAATTCTGAAATAAGTTATTGTGATTCTCCACCAGAAACCTGATTCGCCCTCACTGATATTTTCGGTCTGAAGTATTACCTAGACAAGTGAACATACTAGACCAGTGCAACTAGCTACAGTTATCCCTTTACATTAATTCTTGGGCAATAACCATATTACTTATACTTTCATCCTTGATTTAGAGTCATATTGCCAGAGAGTTAACAAAGCAAAATACCTAACCTGTGTGATTCATGTACCCTACGTATCATAAAGCAATGTGATCAGAAGAATAATGCCTGAACGTTGGAAGTGGGAAGTATGTCTCTATCCAAATCCGCGATAAGTGCTGGGAGATTGTAATAAGTCCAATAACCTACCTGAGTGCTCCAACATCTATTGTTCGTGTGAATTCTATTACGTACCTTCTACCTGAGTGTTATTGAGAATAAAGCTGTATTACAAACCATTTATCCGAGATTATCTATGTCCTCTGTTGATTCTCTTTATGTATTTTGCAAGAAATCCAATAACCCAGTCTTGCAGAACTCACCTACACCAAGTTAATCCTGTATAAAATCAGGGCATACCAAATATGTTCTAATGTATAACTAAGAACCCCAAAAGATTCACCAAACCCAAATATACGAAGCGTTTGTTGACGTTCTTAAAACAAAACAAAAGAACAACAGCTTGCGTACGCTTATACGATATCGGGAAAGTAATGCTTCTTTATTAAACCCTCTAAGTAGCATATTATCATTTATTATGTAAATGTTTGTTAAACTAATGGAACTGAAATTGTGTACTTCGACTTCCAAACCAATCTGATGATCTCTGAACTTTGAAATAATTGTAATAGTTTCGAAATCTGACCTTGTTCATTATAACGGAATGAAGGTTCTTGGTACGAAGTTGCCAATGTAGCTGCTACCGCTAAATCCAGCGAATCACTTACATCACTTCCATCTAACGACATCAAGATGTGATGAATTCTAGCGATATTCAAGTTAGTTTCCCTATTTTAAGGAATTGGAGAGATGTTTCGATTGTTAAAGATTATTCTAGATACTTCAACATTGTTTCTAGTGCCATACAAGTTATTAGTGTCTGGTGTCTATCTAGAGAATTATCTATGCTATTCTAGCATACACTTGTGCTTTAGTTTTATCTTTTTGTCCAATGCTATTCTAGCATACATTTGTGCTTTAGTTTATCTTGCATTTTTTTTCTAAATTTGCCCTATTTCTCCAGAAGACTTCCTACATGGTATAGTGTATTGTTCTAGTGATAATTAAATATTATATAGGGCTATTTTAAGTTGGCTGATGAATATGAAGCAGTAATATGCTGGACGATGACAACACTGTATGTAAACATGTCTCGGATATCACTGATAATTTTTGGCATTTTCTGCCAAAAGCCCAATGGCTTATCAGTGGTGGTAACACAAAATGCAGCTCAAGTATCGATATCTTCCTAGCAAGCGATAGCGAACCAGCATTATAGGGAGAAATCCGGCTTAGCCGGAGACATTTTTCTATCGAAAAATTTACAAATTTAGCTTGCTCTCAAAAAAAAAATATATATATGTTGGCTCGCTACCGCTCACCAGGAAAATATTGAAACCTGGATGGGGGTAAACGTCTTAAAACAGTAGGCTGAACGGGGCCGAACGGATACAAGGCAAAGAGAGAGGGAGAGAAATAGAAAAAAAAAAAAACGAGGAGAAAGGGAGAGAAAGTGAAAACTAAAAAAGGCGAGGTGGGCTCAATTTTTAAGCCGTAACTCAAACATTGAGCCCACCTCGCTGTTTTTTGTTTTATCTTTCTCTCCCTCTCTCCTCGTTTTTTGTTTCTATTTCTCTCCCTCTCTCTTTGCTTTGTATCCGTTCGGCCCCGTTCAGCCTACTGTTTTAAGACGTTTACCCCCATCCAGGTTTCAATATTTTCCTGGTGAGCGGTAGCGAGCCAACATATATATATTTTTGTTTTGAGAGCAAGCTAAATGTGTAAATTTTTCGATAGAAAAATTTCTCCGGCAAAGCCGGATTTGTCCATATAATGCTGGTTCGCTATCGCTTGCCAGGAAGATATCGATACTTGGATGGAGATAAACGTCTTAAAACAGTAGGCTGAACGGGGCCGAACGGATACAAGGCAAAGAGAGAGGGAGAGAAATAGATAAAAAAACAAAACGAGGAGAGAGGGAGAGAAAGAGAAAACAAAAAACAGCGAGGTGGGCTCAATTTTTGAGTTACGGCTTAACAATTGAGCCCACCTCTCCTTTTTTAGTTTTCTCTTTCTCTCCCTTTCTCCTCGTTTTTTTTGTCTTCTATTTCTCTCCCTCTCTATTTGCCTTGTATCCGTTCGGCCCCGTTCAGCCTACTGTTTTAAGACATTTACCCCCATCCAGGTTTCAATATTTTTGTTATGCCCTGATTTTATACAGGATTAACTTGGTATAGGTGAGTTCTGCAAGAATGGGTTATTGGATTTCATGCAAAATACATAAAGAGAATCAACAGAGGACATAGATAATCTCGGATAAATGGTTTGTAATACAGCTTTATTCTCAATAACACTCAGGTAGAAGGTACGTAATAGAATTAACACGAACAATAGATGTTGGAGCACTCAGGTAGGTTATTGGACTTATTACAATCTCCCAGCACTTATCGCGGATTTGGATAGAGACATACTTCCCACTTCCAACGTTCAGGCATTATTCTTCTGATCACATTGCTTTATGATACGTAGGGTACATGAATCACACAGGTTAGGTATTTCGCTTTGTTAACTCTCTGGTAATATGACTCTTAATCAAGGATGAAAGTATAAGTAATGTGGTTATTGCCCAAGAATTAACGTAAAGGGATAACTGTAGCTAGTTGCACTGGTCTAGGATGTTCACTTGTCTAGGTGATACTTCAGACCGAAAATATCAGTGAGGGTGAATCAGGTTTCTGGTGGAGAATCACAATCACTTATTTCAGAATTGCTTTCGCTCGAGCCGTAGTCCAATTGATTCGGACTTATTTCTTTGGCGAGGTTAAACCTGATGGCAAGAATAATTATGGGAGTCAGTTCACCTAAGCTAAATTTCACTGATATATATTAATACATACTAGCATAATAATCACTCGTTTCCTAACATCATAGAAAATTGAGACATAATCGAATACACCGGATGGTTGAGTTAATAGCACCGTAACACTGGTACTTTGCGAAGTAACACTGTGATAGAGTTTTCCTGGTTATCTTGCGTTAGTGATGTTGGGGGTTAACAGTACCTCTGGGGCCGTCCAAGCTGTCCGGTAGTGTAGAGAAGGTTTTACAGATGGGTTGCTTGCATAACCGGTGATGACGCTCCGATATGTTACCCTTGCTGGGGACCTTAACCTCTTAAGTGCGCATGGGGGTAATTAGACACCTCTGCCTGTGCGCATGTATTTGAGCTGTTTCCATCACTAAAATATTAATTTTACCATAAATAGCATTAATACTTATCCATATGCGCCTATTAGGTTGATTATAAAGGTATTAACCTGAAATAACAATAAAACGAGTGAAAACAGCGTTTAGATGGTCAAAATCGGCGCTACAGGCCGCGAGTTGCATAATGTATGGGTGAGCTAGCAACCTGCTTTCCCGCAAATTTCCCCCAAGGCCACTGAAACACTGTCGATTGATACTCTCTCTCTCTCTCTTGCACTCGCTTGCTAACAGTGATGACAATGCCCTGCTTGCAACTCGCTAATGTTAGCACGAAAATATACCTCAGAATAAGGGAATAACAGGGAAAATAGGTGATAACTGAAGGAGGTGAGGAAAGTGGGGAAGGAGGGGAGGTAGAGGACTGATATTTGCATGGCCCAAGGGCAAAACAAAAATAAAAAAATAAAAAAATAAAAATAAAAAAAATATATTTTTTTTTTCTATGTTTAAAATTGATTTTTTTTTTTTCTCTGGCTCTTAAGAGTCTTCCCGCAGTCCGCCGGGGGAACTCTTAAGAGTCTTCCCTCAGTTCCCGGGTTAAATAACGCTGTCTCAAGATCAACCGGACTAACAACGTAGCGGATTAACGTAAGACAGTCGAGAAAAGCGACTGCTTAACTATCTCTGGTCCTTATAAGAGGTTCAAGGAGCACAGGCGGTTTTGCATCTTTTTGTCAACATATGCTGATGGCCTACAGTCAGTTGTTGCCAAGGAGTTATTCTTGCAGAGTCCTCACTCAAGAGTTTCTCGCATAATCCCTTCTAACATAAGATCTTTCTGCCTTAGATCAGTTATGAGTTATGATCGTTCGTAACTCAAGTAGCGGATGGTGCACTATCAGAAGTTAATGAAACAATCAATAATTTGTGAATTTGTTGTCTTTTTTTTTTTTTTTTTTTTTTTAAGAGACAATGAACGGAGGAAGGAAAAACACAGATAAAACAAAAAGGTCCATGTGCCTAAAGGCATCCTCCATTCATAAAATGTTTGTAACAACTGGATTTAAACATTTGTAGATTGTAAGTTTGTGGAAAGCAATTCGAGGGAAGTGAATTCCAAAGAGTAGTAGCTCTGGGGATAAATGAATTCTGATAAGCAGAAGTTCTGCATTGTGGAGGAGAAAGTGTAAATTCATGGGCACTCTCAGCTGCCCTAGTTCTACGGGAAAAGATGTGGAGAGGCGGCACAATTGAAGCAAGTTCCTCGGAACAATTGCTGTGAAAATATCTGTAGAATAATGCAAGGTATGCAACTTTCTTCGTATGGATAATGTAGGAAGGTCCTGTGTGATTGCAGGGTTATTGATTAATCTAATAGCTTTATTTTGAATTTTGTCCCACTGCCTCAATGCAACCACTCCACTTCCACCCCACAGAGGTGAACAGTAATCCATCTGAGAACGCACATGACTTTTATATATTACGGCCAACTGCTCGCCAGTGAAGAATTCTCGAACTCTGTACAGGAGTCCCAGTTTTTTAGAGGCATTCTTAGCAATGCTTCTAACATAATGTGTCCAGCTCAAGTTAGTAGTTAATGTTACACCGAGAATGTCAATACTAGGGAAAGTGGGAATATTTACATCATTAAAAAATATATGGGAGTCAGTGAGATTCTGTCAGTTAGAAAATTAAATGTACTTGGTTTTCTGTGCATTAAAGGAAACTAGATTCTCTTGTCCCCATTCATTAATTCTAGAAAGGTCCTGGTTCAGAGAAATTGCAGTGTTTATTTTTGAATTTATAAGATCGGGTTGGGTGAAAGAATTGGTAAATGTGAAGGAACTACTAATGTGTCTACTAATATAATACTACTGCCGGTAGTCCCGATCGCAATAAAACATTCGTAAAGGGTTAATTCACTTCCTCACCGAGTTGCACAGATTACGGAACGCCGAATTATCATCAATCTTGAGAGAGAGGCTGGGGGGGGGGGGAGTACTAGACGCCAACGCAGTGTGGCCAACCGTTGCTTTGGGCTCTAATATTTAATTGCCGACTGTTGTCTCTGTGTCTTATTTATAGGCTGGTCAAGGAAGCTTCAGGAATATTCTAGAAGTATTGGATGTCAGTGCTATGAAGTAGTTAATTTATTCTGGTGAACTTAGGGGGTTAGGGAGGGGGGTCTTTAATGTGGCGGTAATTAACTTGTCATCTGATTTATTATCGTGGATATCTTAACTCTAGTATGAGGTACTAGTAGAGTTGGTTAGGCGGATTTGGTGAAGGTTTTTAAGTACTACTTTCCTGGCGCCCTACGTACCTAGGCTGGGAGGTATTATTCATCAAGTCACCTAAGTATCCTTCTCTGGTCTAGCTGACATGCTATTTGGAATCTAGGATGGGATAAGGAAGGTTTTGGTTGTGGGTAAGGATGGGATAGGATGGTATTTGGATAGGTATCTAGATTTGTAGGTCATAACCTGTTGGAAACTCACCTGTTGTCTGGCAAGAATTTGCTGGGTGGCGCGGGTCATGGTAATTCTCCGCGGGGGTCGGTGGGGTCCCCGTGGGGTCGGGGGGGGGGGGGGGGGGGCATGCCGCTCCCTGAATATGGTTATCGAGAGTTCGTACGTTAATTGGGTTGAGATAATTGAGTTCAGGTTGTCAGGAGGTATCTTCCTAGTTAGGGTGGATCACTACATCTAGTTTTCATGTACGAGGATCACTCGTGGGTGTTAAGAATAGTGGTTTTGTGATAGTGCAAGTCAGTGGGAAATTTACATTTTTAAGGGGGGACGAGAGGGGGTCGTCCTAGCCTCGCGCCGGCTATTGCTCAGTTCAGGTTGTAAGTGGGGCTAGGGAGTTAGAGGATAGTTAAGGGGGGTACAAGGATAGGTCCTTACCTTCCATTTGTTGAGGTTAGTGAACGAACTGAGTCGGCATGTTATAACGTTCTTATGGCGTCTTTACAGGGGGAGGGTTGTGAATTGTAAAGGGGGTGGTTTGAGGCTAGGTCGCCGCGCTGCTCGTGACTTAGGATAGTGACCCTTAATGCGCGGGACATAGGGGTGGCAGTGCCCTACGATAAAACAGGTAGTGTGGTGTGTGCAGCGGCGCGTGAAGGACAAAGTGACTGGGTGACCCAAAAGGTTTCGACTGGCCATGGGATCACGAAGTAGAACAGAGTAGTGTGGATTGTGGATAAGGAGGAGGTGATTGGAAGACGTATAACAATTGTGGAAAAGTAAATGGAAGAGAGGAACACAATGGCGGATAAAAGATAATTAACTTAAGGATTGAAATACATGCATGAAATGACGGTATTATTCGTCGCCAAATTAAGGTGAATGGGACTTGGTTGGAATGCACGGAATACGATTCGACATGGGCAGTGCCTCTGTGTCGTAGCAATATCGATCGGGCAAATTCCGGTTAATATTATATATATACTTAGTTACTAGAAGAACAAGACAAGGGGCAACTGAGCACGGGGGTACATATCTATATACTTAGTTACTACAAAAGAAAGGAAAAAGGGACAACTGGGCATGGGGGTACATATATCTAGACTCGTCATGGAGAGAGAGATACGAGGTAGCTTTCCTGCATGTCTCTTGATAATCGTATGCAGATTGGTCATAGTGAGCTTATCCGAATTAACAGGCCTAAATCAATACAATAACTCGCATAGGGTTATCGGGTGTATAGAGTCGTGGTTAAAGGTTGTTACATAACTCGTAATTAACTTATCTAAATCAACAGGCATAAATCAATACAAAAACTGGCAAGGGGCACAAATTGACAGAAGAATGATGCAACGTGAGGTTATGTATAGCTAACTGCTAAATATGTGGGAACGAAGATAGGTGTCTTCCCTTTCTACAAGTTCCCTAAATTATGTTAACATTAGGGAGTTGGTACATCAATAAGATAGCAATGTGGATCTCAGTGAGTTATGGGGCTGTCTAGTGTAATTGCATAATTAATCTCGGAATTACTCCTAGGTATTTTGTCTAGTGAAATGGAGGTTGTATTAGGAAGGTTGGGAATATATATATAGTGGATAAAACAACGGGAGATTAGAGAAATATAATTGCTAGAATTGGGGGATTATGATTGTTATATAACTAAATACAGGGCTGACGTAATCACAATCTGATTCGTTGTGAAACGGAAACTAAGGTGTCTTTAGAACGCCTCAAACCTACACAATGAAAGCATTATAGCCTGCATGGTCATTACATAATTGAATACACATTTAGTCAGTACATCAAGGATGTCAAGGAGTAAAGTCATGTGGTGTGTATACTAGAAGTCTGTGATTGAGAGACGTATAATATGTGGAATGAATTGGGAGAGAGAGAGACACCAAATCGGGGATGGAAATGGTGCCCGGGGATCTCGTTTGGGGGTGGGGTTTTCGCTCCCAGGC